>WBZZ01006842.1:232500-260000 GCA_019918135.1 Paulinella micropora | reverse complement strand
AATGTAAATGCAAATGTAAATGTATAAATGGAAATGGAAATGGAAATGGAAATGTGTATGTATATGTGTGTGTGTATGTGTATGTATATGTATATGTATATGTATATCTTTATGTTTATGTATATGCATCCACGTACTAGCTTGAGATTTTCACAGATGGTAATAGGTATAGGTATATGTATATGTATATATATATACATATATATATATATATATATATATATGCAAATATGCCATGTATAGTTGTCTGCCAACAAGATAGTCGAGGAAAAGGAGGAAGAAAACATCACACCGAACGCCTCCCCGGAGAGAGGATTTTCACGTCTCTCTCTCTCTCTCTCTCTCTCTCTCTCTCTCTCTCTCTCTCTCAAACATCACACCGAACGCCTCCCCGGAGAGAGGATTTTCAACTCTCTCTCTCTCTCTCTCTCTCTCTCTCTCTCTAAAACATCACACCGAACGCCACCCCGGAGAGAGGATTTTCATGTCTCTCTCTCTCTCTCTCTCTCTCTCTCTCTCTCTCTCTCTCTCTCTCAAACATCACACCGAACGCCACCCCGGAGAGAGGATTTTCATGTCTCTCTCTCTCTCTCTCTCTCTCTCTCTCTCTCTCTAAAACATCACACCGAACGCCTCCCCGGAGAGAGGATTTTCAAGTCTGTCTCTCTCTCTCTCTTTCTCTCTCTCTCTCTCTCTCTCTCTCTCTCTCTCTCCTCTCATAAAACATCTCGCTCTCCCGCCTCTATCAATAAACACTCGCACATGGTTAATATTATGTACGTATAGATATATGTACGTATATGTCTGTTTAAAGGCCCAGTTCCTCTTTCGTGTAAGTGTACGCATGTCTGCGTGTGTGGTATTCCTCCCACTTCCCCTCCTAACCCCCTCTGCCACCCTGTGTCCCCCCCCCCCCCCCCCCCCCCCCCCGCAAAAAAAAGAGGAAAATCTCCAAAAAAAAATTGTGAATTTCGAGTTCTTCAATGGAAAAATAGGCTGGTATGTAGGTAGGTATAAATAGACAGACAGACAGATAGATGGAAGGGACAAAGAGAGAGAGAGAGAGGGAGGGAGGGACGGAGGGAGAGAGGGAGATAGAGACAATGTTTGGGCTATCAGCGCTGCATATATATTACCCTGGCTTGTTGAACAGGCGGGTCCGGAGTCGTTGTGCCCGAAAAAGCCAAGGATATGGCCGATATGAGCCCCATGATCTCGGTGACGGCGCCTGAGTGAAGATCAAGGCTACGTTGCGCAATGGTGCATGGTTATGGTTAGAATCGTCGATCGTCGGTCCATCTGCACAGGAGGGACAAGGAAGAAGAAGGAGAGAGAGGTAGAGGGGGGGGGGGGGGGGGGGGGGGTTAATTTACGCACAGACAGAGAGAGAGAGAGAGAGAGAGAATGACGTCCAAGAGGGATAGCTTTACCCTTGCGCTCGTGTTTCAACAACCATATCCACAGTCAGCACAACTAGTGGAATATCAATATGTATATATATATATATATATATATATATATATATATATATATATATATATTTATATTATAAATATATATATATATATATGTATATATATATATATTCCAACTTGGCTGATCATCTTGCTCTATGTTCTCATCCTAATTCCATCTCGTCTCGCTTTTGTTTTTCTTCTCATTTTCATTTTTGAAATGATAGTGTTTTACATACGGTTTCAGGCCGTTAGTATCTTCCATAGTCTTTTTGTTCAGTTGCTTTTGTTCCGAATCACTGATATATATTTATATCCACATAGAACCCACTGACAAATCTTTATATCAGATGTTGACGTGATGTTGACGTGTTAATAGTATTATTAATACATAAAGCCTTACAACCGTTTTGAGGAATCAACCGTTGCTTCTATTGGTAAAAATATTTGCGTGAAAATCATTCGCTAATATTTAACCCTTATTAATATCTAGCCATTGGATAATCGGTAATTAGATCCTTCTCCTCAGTACCTTTTAATACTGTTAGTTATTAGTAGTCATTAATTAAGTACCTTTTTAGTAATATTTCAAAAGCTGTGGGGTGACTTAGGCGTCCCTAGGTGACTCTCTGAAAAGCCTGTGGCCCGGTCGGACCAGGTGCCTCACCCAAGTCAGTGACACCCGTGCCAGTGACCGTCCGTATCATGAGTCATGATGCTATATAATGCTAATGCTTTTTCAAGTTTGTAGTACGCATTTAACCGCACTCCCTTTTAATAAGTCAGTGGTCGTTCGCCTTCTTACATGCCGCTTCCTTTTCAGCGACACTGTCCGACACCTGTCGCTCTCAGGTTTTGTCTGTTAGGATCAGAAAGATATTATTTATTGTATGCCGGGGTGTATATGCACTCAATCCAGCACTCTGAGCCTCGGAATAACCTAATCTTCCTCCTCTGCAAAAGAGAGGGTCAGAAATCAGTAGAATATGGTGGGAAAACTTGATGTCTAGGAGAATATCAGTCTCAGCAGCCAAGCAACAAAAAGGAAACAGAGAGCCATTTCCTAATGCTAGTAAGTCCGCCCTAACGATAATATTGCTGTTGACATTCAAGACAACAAAAAAAATTGATTTTTCTTTTTTGGTTGGAATTTCAGTTTTGCTTGGAATTTTGATTTTGGGTGAAAATTTGAATTTTTCAAATTAACTGCTATATTCGTCCGCAAAATATCGTAAATTTTCGCGAAATGTTACCGTTAAATTTGAAAATTTGAATGTTTGTCACAAAAATGAAAAACTGTCACAAAAATGAAAATCTGACGCAAAAATGAAAAACTAATTTTTGTTGTTGTCTTGAATGTCAACAGCAATAATATGATTGTCCTGCGTAAAGTCAAAGTAGTACTACACCTGTTCACGTGACTTGTGGAGTCTCAGTAGTAATATATACTCAAGCTATTGTTTTCAACCGGCTCACATATGTAATTTTAGGCATTTTAAGCGTTGGTAAAACGGAGGCAAAATAAGCGTAATGAGTTTTTAACTTTTTTTAATAATTCTTTTTGTTTTGTAAAGATCACGATGGGATGGGTTCCCACTGAAAATTTTTGAAAAATTTGAATTTCAAATGTTATAACGGTTAAAAATTTTGTGTTATGATTAAAAAAACATTTTGTGTAAAATTTGACAATAATTTTTGAAAAGTTGGTTGGAACCCCTTCAGATGACAAGCTTTCTGAATCTGAAGCACTTTTTAAAAAAGGTGAAATAGTTTAGGAGGAGACTCAGTTTTGCTGGATTTTTGAGGTTTTTGTGACTTTTACCCTAAAAATGTTCAGGCCGGCCCAGGCCATGCCAGCCAAAAAGCCAAACCCTGTCAACTTTTTTAAGGACCGGCGCAGTCTGTTGGGACTTTGGTGCCAAGCTTCCACATGCCTCCAAGTCGCGGATCCAAAGGCTGGCGAAAGCAGAGAAAGACTTTTGACAAAAACAAGAAGAGGACTGAGAGAGATACACGTGCCGACGCGTTGGTGGAAAAAAGAGCCAAGCTCGACGACCAAGAGCGTGTTGCAGAGGCAAGGGAACGAGACTCGCAGTATGGCCTTTGCACGGGCATCGAAGTGGGGGCGGAATTTCTCGAAGTGGGGGCAGAATCTCTCGATAATTATGAAATGAAATTTTCTGTCATCACCCCGAAAGGGGCTGGAGTACATTACATGACCAGAAAGGAGTACTGGGCTAGTGTAGAGAGGGAGAAGATGACGCCAGTAAAACAAGTGCCAGATGCGCATGGGTGTGTGGGTAGAGCAGGAGAGCCATACCTGCGAAAGATGTGGCAGTGGCAGGAGACAGATGATAGATGTAGAATAGATAAGTTAGTATGTGACGGGGAAAGAGAATGTGACGGGGAAAGAGATAGTGCTAGTGTGTAGGGTGCCCAAGATCAGAAAGGAAGAGAAGGTGTCGAAGCAGACTAGGAGACAGAGAAAGCAGAGGTGTGGGGCTGTGGTAGAGGAGATTAGGCGAATGTTAGGTGAGGAGCATAGGTTGACAGAAGCAGAGGTGAATGATTATGATGAAATGGTGAAAGACATGTATAAAAACTATGCTGCCATGCCTGACGAGAAACAAATAGAGAACTTAGCCTGCCAGGCCCTGTTGCACATGGATTGCAACGTCATGTCCGACAAGCAAGTCTCCGCTTTATTGCATGCAGTGAAGCATCCCTTTCTCTCGGGCCAGCAGGTTGGCTTTGCTTTTTTGTTTGTTTCTTTTCTGCAATTTGTGTGACTGTAGTTGACGAAGAAGAGGAGAGAGCTCACAGCGGACGTGACCTTAAGTACGATCTGAAACTGTCAGCAGACGGTTTGTCTGCGAGTGCAAATGTTTACAGCATTCTCACTGAGTTGGAGACCAAGTGGATGAGGGATGGGGCAGGGTTAACGTCAAAACTCTTTTTTTTTTTTTTTTTTTTTTTTTTTTTTTTCTTTCTTTCTTTTTCTTTTTCTTTTTCTTTTTCTTTTTCTTTTTTTTTTCTTTTTGCTTCTCGGTTTCTAGAGGAAAATCTATGTTGAAGATAACATCACTTCTCTTCTACACATATTTTCCCCGATCTTTCTCTTTCTCTCTCTTTTCGTTAAGTTATTAACAATAAAACTTTCTTAATAATTGAATAAGTTTTATTAATACTTGAATTAGTTTTATTAATATTATAATTGAATTAGTTTTATTTATTAATACTATTGATATAATTTTTATTAATAACTTGTAGGTGAGCTTTTAGCTTACCTGGAGCGACTTGAACAAAATGGATGGACATCCCCGGAAACCGGCCGGCATTATAAGGTTAAACTTTTTGTGACCGGTGACATGAAGTGGCTGCTTTCATGCACCGGGCATAAAGCAGCCTCTTCAGATAACTCTTGTTTTTTGTGTACATGCCATTCAGACGATAGAGCAGATTTAGAGGTAGAGTGGGGTGTGACTAGAAAGAGCACTGATGATACATCAAAACCCGGAAAAAAACATGCACAATCACTTTTTCATTACATCCCGCTTGAAAGACACATACCAGACTTGCTGCACATGATGCTGCGTGTGTGCGGCCGGATGACTGACTATATTATACGAGAGATTTTAACAGGAAAGCCTCGTGTCCCTTGGAGTTTGGACATTCCGCTTGATTCACCGTACGCGTCCCTTGACTCAAGACTCGCGCACTTCAAAGATCAACTTGCAGGTAAAAACCGGGCGGGAAAGGTAATTTCCGGTTTCAAATGTCGGTATAATGACGAAAAAAAAAATCATGAATGGACTGGACTTGATCGCGGTGTAGCGTTGCGTCGTTTTATGTCGGAAGTTTACGATGACAATTTGAATCTAGAAAATATTTTCTGCCCGGGCCGCTGGAAAAATATTAAGACTTTTTGCGCGGGCTGGTGGAATCAATTTCGCAAAACCAACAATCCGCACATTTTCACTGACACGGAAGCGGATTTGTTGCAGAAACAAACTCGTACTTCATTTCTTGAACTAACTTCTATGAAATACCAAGGCCCCGCTCATCCTTTGACTGATCGAGGATGGGACTTGGTATCTAAAGGTACCTGGTAGAGGCGGTGAACCAAACGATATCGTTTACTGGCGGGAGGATGGGAAGGAGGTGAGGAGGGGTGAGAATGGGCCCGTTATGCGCCCGAAGGCCCAGATGTATATCCTTACGGTACTTTCGATCCGGATTTCATTACTCCATACGTGCATCTTACCGTTAATCATATCACCTTTTCAAGTTTTGAAGCTTCACGGAACTATTTACTGGTTTAGGCCTAGTAGTAGTAGTTAGTAGTAGTAGTAGTTAGTAGTAGTAGTAGTAGCAGTAGTAGTTAGTAGTAGCAGTAGTAGTAGTAGTAGTAGTAGTAGTAGTAGTAGTAGTAGTAGTAGTAGTAGTAGTAGTAGTAGTAGTAGTAGTAGTTAGTAGTTGTATTAGTATTAGTATTAGTATTAGTAGTAGTAGTAGTAGTAGTAGTACAAGTAGTAGTAAGAGAGAGAGAGAGAGACAGAGAAAGAGGGAGGGAGAGAGAGAGAGAGAGAGAGAGAAAGAGAGAGAGAAAGAAAGAGAGAGAGAGAGAGAAAGAGAGAGAGAGAGAGAGAGAGATAGATAGATAGATAGATAGATAGATAGATAGATAGATAGAGTGAGAGAAAGAGCGTTAGCGAGGGCCAAGTTTCTTTGCGGGACTGACCATGTTGCGACCTCGACACATACGTAAAGAAGACCGGAAGGAAAGCGTAGACTCAATTAGCGATCACGAGATTTAAATGAACAGAGAAAAAAAGAACAGAGCTTTAATAGCTGGGAAAGTTTCCGCATCGTATTGGAAAATAGTGATGATGCACTGACCGCGATCGTACGCGTAGTCAGAATGAGGAAAGTTTGGCTAGATGGTCAAGAGCGGATTGCAACACTTGTCAACATGGTCATAGTTTTACGGTATAACAAGTCAATAATGAGATCGAGTCGATAAATTAGATCCAAGGAAGAATAGATAGACGGAGAAGTTGTGTCGTTAGTCTAGTTAGTCGAGATCGAAAGGCGCAGGCAATCGTATGCTACTGTATTAGTGAATTGCAGGTCTACGGTATAACAAGTCGAGGATGAGATCGAGTCGATAAATGAGATCCAAGGAAGAAGAGATAGACGGAGAAGCTATTTACAGAGTCTGGTTCGTTGATTAGCGGTCAGACCCCTATCACATTATTTAGTAACCAGTAATGCTTAATCGAAAGATCAAAGGACCGTTCGTACGACCCTCGCTCCCTTTCTTGCATAGAAACTTGAGACAATCGTATGTCTTTAGTCGAAATTGACAGGCAATCGTATGCCTTTGTCTTTAGTCGAGACGAAAAGGCAATCGGATGCCTTGTCTACACTGCAGGATTCGAACACGATCGATCTTAGGAAGTGGGAAAATTAACTGTGTTGCGGTAAAAATGAGATGACAAAAATGCAGTGAATCTATTATGGAAAAAAAAGGTGAATGCAATTCATAGCTGTTTTTTTTTTATTTATTATTAATAAATTGATTGTTTAAAATCATTTCTGAACGAAATCGAAAACTAGTTAGTGGAGTCGAAACGTAGTGCAGAGGAGAATCTAACGGGCGGCAGGTCAAAAAGAGTGAAAAGTCAACGGTTATGGTTTTGGCCTGTCGTTAAAGTTGTCGGCCGGCCCGTACATTACATAGTGGCATCAAGTGTTGTCCGGCTTGTCGTTACTTGACTCTTATGCTTGGTCTGCCCCTCTACAGTTGAGGTACGACTAAGTGTCAGAGTAGCTGTTCCGGTTACATCTGGAGCCACTAACAAAAATTGAACGGGGTTTTGCTTTTGCTTTTCGTGAGGTTCACGAAAAGCTCAAGTTCTCACGTTTTTCTTGCCTTGTTTTTCTTGAGGTTTTGACACCTCGGAATTTCCGACAGAAAAGGGTGTTGACCTTTTTCAAGTTTTGCTTTAGACAGTTGAGCTCTCCTTAGGGGGAGAGGGATAGAAACAGATTGTGTGTGAGGTGTAGGAGCACGCACATTTGTTTTGTATTCGGTTGGAGGAAACAGGTGTCACCAGCATAACTCATAAGCTGTGTGTGGAGCAGTTGTGTGTGTGTGCTGTGTGTGTCATTTGTTGCTTTCTCACATCTCTCTTCTCTTTCTCATTTCGATATGTTACCACGTGAGAATAGGAGGAGGATGTTGACAGCAAGCAGCCCTTATTCTACACCAGCGTATACTAGGGGGGGTGGGTCTTTGGTACCTTCCTCTCTTGGTACACGTTTTATGGGGGCAGGAGCCCTCACAGCGTCGAGTTCGTCGACAACAGGGGGAACACCTCCCTCTTTGCACTTCATCTCTGCTCGTCTGGAAGACGATTTGAAGACGATGTGGCAGTTTCGTCTCACAGGTGATAGTTGGGCGGACCAGTTACCGTCCACAAAGGCATTGCAGACGGTCAGACAATGCATTAATGCTATCTCGCCTGGTTCGACGAGGAACGTGTGGGACACACTTGTGATCGGACGCACCACAGTGGCCAATGTTATGGTGGCAGCAGAGATGGTGGTTCAGATTGCAGAAGCTGTGGGCATGGGGACCCACTACTGGACGCCTGAGAGGCTGGATGCGTCCAGATTGATGGCATCAACGGAGGGAATGGTCGATCTCAATATAGCGAGGTTGGGACAAGTCCAAGCTGAAGCCTGGGGCACCACTGCCATGGCTGGAGACCTTTCTCGTGACTTTGTCAAACGTCACGGACAGCCTGTGTACGACTTGGTTGGCTGTTGGCCGTCTTGGGATGTCTTGGATCAAGGGCATCCAAGATGGACTGAAGTGCAAAAGTTTGCTCAGTTTCACAGTCAGGTTTGGGCCAGAGTGTCACCCACTGTGCACGCAATGGGCAACTTTATTTTTCGGCCCAAGAGTGGTGTTGGGGCTAAAGTGCTCTCAATAGACGACGTGTTCACGCCCATTTTCGACGCAATGGATGGCTTCTGGGACAAGGCAGTCTCAGGGACAAAGCCCACTTGGGCTACAGCGGGATCGTCTGAAAATCTCGTCATGTTGGAACGATTGCTGGTAGTGGATGCCATCGTTTATATGGCCAAAGCTTTTTATCATTTTGCTGTGGCTTGGGATGGCCAGGCAGAACGACGAAAGCTTGCGGTTTCGTCATGGAACCGTAAGATGGAAAAGAACGACGAGGAACGACGTCGTACTATTGAACGTCACCAGAAGGATGTGGACCGCCTTCTGGGTGACCAGAAGGCTTTTGCCCTGGACAATCAGAAGGTTGCAATTCCTAGGCATATCTCTGAGCTTCGTATGTGGCTGACAGAGGTACGTCGGGTCTGTCGTTCAGCTAACATTTATACGCCTGAGGATGTGGCCATAGTGGCTGATAGGTTCTTTCGTTGTCAGTCATCGGTGGACAACGAATGGCTTATGCAAAGCGAGGTGTGGGCAGCTTTTTGGGGAAAGCTGCAGTCTACTCGGTTCGACGCCATGTGTGTCGATAGTATTGGTCTGATGCTCGCAGAGAAGATGGGCTACCATGTTTTTGCCTCTAAGTCACAGGAGGTCAGTCAGCTGCAGGCGGAGGTCAAGTGGATGGTGAATAAGAAGCCTGTACTCCACTACATGTTCCAGAGGATAATGGACATGGTGATTATGCTCACACCTGCAGAAGCCTTCAAATTGACGGCTGTGGCATTGTTCGATCTGAACAATCAAGTCTTTATTAAGATGGCGAAAGAGATTCAGACGGACACAGAGGTATGGGAATACCTCCTCAAGGGTACTGGACAGTCTACCCCTGAGGCCAGTCCGGAGATATGGAACGTGGATGAAGACGTGTTGGGGAAAGTCATGCGTCGAGTCCAGAAAACCATCATCGATGAGTGGAAGTGGTCGGGTCCGAGGTCAGGGACTCCCACTCAAGGTAATCAGAACCAGGGGGGAGGGGATGGTGCGGGACCATTCGAGCCCGGGGATGAAGTTTATTGGGGCCAGGGGTACTCGCGCAGGGGACCTCAGTTCTATGGTCAGAGACCCCAAGGGGGGCCGGGGCAAGGTCGTCAACGGTTCCAGAGGTCATACTACAACCCCAGGGTGCATAGGCCGTTGTGCATGAAGAAGGCGGGAGCCTTGTGGCTCAAATCGGGAGCCATGTGCAAGAGCAATTGCCAGAATTTTCATCCTGAAGGCTGGGATGACTCGGTGCAGAAGGAAGTCTTGAGGAAGGTACGCTACGACTATCCAGTGGGTCCCTTCCATGGCTTGTTGAATACGAATAAGTATTCGCAGGAGCTCAAGAACCTTCAGGATCGTGATCGGAAGGCATACGATCAGAAGGGATGGACGGATCCTGGTGAGGCACCTTATTTGAAGGGTGAATGGGAAAAGTTCAGGGTATGGAACCCTCTCACTTCAGATGGCGGCGACGCACCGGCGTCTATGGGAAGAGATATCCCGGGCAGGCACGGGAATGAATCCGTGGACCCCTCATGGAATTTACGGGGGTCATCGGATGCGTCCTCAGCAAGGTCGGCTGCTAGTTCTTCGTCGAGCTCGTCGTCTAGTTCGAGCGATCGGTCGGATCGAGGGCACCTTGACAACCGACGTAGTCGTTCAAGGTCAAGAGATCGTCGTAGTGATCGTGAGGTCACTCATGTATCGGGCGGTCGTCATTACGACGAGAGGGATGAAGCCCGAGATCGACGAGGATACGATCGAGGAGGGCATGTTCGTGGCGGATACGACCGAGGACGACGCGATTCACGGAATCGAGATAGGTCACCGGAGCGGAGCCGAGATCGATCTCCACCGCGACGTCGGGGAGGGCGTTCAGATTCACGGGAACGTCCCAACTCAAATCGGAGCCCGCAGTGGGGCGGCAATCAGGGTAGTTCCCTTTTTCCTAATGCAAATGTGTATGGGGGGGTGCGGGAACTTTTCCCTCATCGCATATGCAGCAGGCGGGAGCAGGTGCTTACTATGCGGGTCCAGCTCCGGGGCAGCAGTTACCAGTAGGCTACGGGCAGCCGATGCAGCAGCAGTTCTACCAAGGGCAGCCACAGCAGCAGGTGGTTGCTTATGGGGGACAGTCTTACATCCCTCCAGCACCAATCTTGCCTGCTCCTGGTATGCCGATGGGAGGCGGTCAGGGGACCGTCGGAGGGCAGATGCCTCCGCAGCAACAAGTCCAGGGTATGGCGTTTGGTATAACGCTAGTGGACATGTTGGTGAATGTGCAGGGCAAAGCATTAATGCAAGTGCGGGGCCAGGGATCCCAGGAGGCAATCCCAGCGCCTGACTCGGAGGTCGGGAGGGAGAATAAGTCGGGTGAGTTGCCTGTCGGCCACGAAGGCGACATGGTTACTCATGACCTGCGATTTGATGATAGGACACGCGTGGTAACGCGGGGAGTCCAGGAAGCTACGGACGCGGTGGCCTTGGAAGGCCAGGATGGACAGAATGAGCAGGTTGAGGACCTTGATAGTCACAGGGACACTCTATGTCCGGTGATGAATAAAGGCACGGACCTTAATGTGGAGTTAGCGTCGGAGGCGCTTGATAGTAAATATTTTGGTGGTTATGAAGCACTTTCAGCGGACGGGTGTGGCCCGGGGAAAGCTGAATTGCCTTTATTATTCACTAAAATTTTTTTTGAGGATGTACAGCAGGAATGCATTGTGGGCAATGATACAATGGCATCTCTGAATGTACTCGGGAAGGAATTTATTGAACTATGGAGCAGGGAACCATGGTTTAGACACGGGTTTCGGCCGTGTCGGTTGAGGATCAAGGGAGTGGGAGGCATGACCGGGGTCTCAGGGTCAGTCATGCTTACGTTCCTTTTGAAAGACGGGAAGTCTTTCTCTCATCGGTTTTGGGTCGTCCCAGCCTTTGCTGGTGGTATCCTGTTGGGGCTGCGGAACCTCAGACGAATGCACGCTCGGATTTATACGGATCTGAACGTGGTGCAGTACGGTGGATCCGAGGTGGCTCCGCGGTACGAGGTAGTACCGTATGAACCTTTACGGCGGGAAGGCCAATGTGCGGTAGCGCACGATTTGGATGTGAGTGTCTCACCAGTCATGCGCGCTGACTGGGGGTGGACAAAGGTGGTGTCCGAGGGCACGGAGCCTTCGGTCACACCCCACATTCAGGAGCCTGTAACAGCCTCGTTCTTCCATGTATGCACAGTAGAGTCGGGGGACTCTGGGGAAGCAAGTGTGGTTGCTGACAATTCTGACGACAAGATACAGGAGACGGAATATGTCATGACCACAACCTTTGGCTGGGCCTACAGGGACCCACGCGACGTGAGGGTCGTGAACGTGGACTGTAGGGATTCCGCAAAGAATGAGGCGGTAGTGGCCGCGATAGACGCGAGGTTGGAACACCTCTACGCAGCAAAAGCGGAATTGTTGCGGGGTACGATTGCGGGCATGGAGGATGCCGGTGATCAGCATGTCTATATAGATGTGCATTCGACCACGACGTCTCATGTGGTTTGGAATGTTACCCAACATAAGCTGCCGGTCAAGCAGCCTAAGCCGATCGTAGAAGCCTTCTTGAAGAGTCACTGGGATGATAATTTGTTTTTCCCTAAGGGAGTCAAGGCCATTAAGGAGGTCTTGAAAAACAGGCTATCGGTGGATGATTTCACTATAGTCATCCCAGTGGGAACTCGGACGGAAATGTGGTGGCAGGATATAGAGGATCATCTTATTGATGACCCGGTCCCGATCCCACATAGAGGCCATAAGCTGGTCTTGGCTTTACGATTGGGGACGAAGGAGAAGGCGTTGGCTTATGGGGCCAAGTTAATGCAACGTGAGATGGCGGATGTGAGAAAGCAAGCCTTCTCTTGGATATCGGGTATATATCACCGCACGCATGCAATGCAATATGCCATTATCATAGATCATGTGGCACAGCTTGCCCAGTGGAGAGGCAAGGAGGAAACTAGGTACCATGGGACGATGGTACGTGAGGATGAGCGGCCTATTCCGATGGAGGATGTGGCGCAGTTATCACGTAAGGCCTCTCATAAGGAGATTGAGGAGGCTAGGATAGCCGCGGAAAAGGCTATTGCGGAGAAATATAGTACTTGGGAAGGTACTATGAAGGAGCGAGATGCCCTCAAGGGTATCTTGGAGAATAATATGGACGTATTTGGGCCTCTTGAGGCGGGCTCTGTTCGGGGTTACGAGGCTAACTTTGGACGGAAGCTGGGTGAAGACGTGGTGGGTCACAGGAGACCGTCACGTATGAGCTATCACGAGGATCGGATGGCTCGGGAAATCACTCAGGAGCTTTTGGAGAAGGACATCATTGAGGCACGCTTATCGGAGGTGTCTTCACCTGTGCGTATGGCGCCCAAGCCGGATGGGTCCTTACGTATGTGTATCAATTACTATAGGATCAATAAGATTCTGAAGCAAATCGAGACACCGGTACCGGATCTCAGGAAGGGGATCAACCGGCTCAAGCATGCGAAGGTGTATACTACGCTTGATCTTAAGAGCGGGTTTTGGCAAATCCCTCTTAATGAGTCATGTCGGTATCTCACAGCGTTTATGGTTGGAATGACTACATACGTGTGGAAGGTATTACCGATGGGTCTTAAGTGCTCTCCGGGTCTATTTCAGCATGCTATGACTAAGATGCTGGGGAAGGAGTACGACGATGAGGCGACGGTGGTTGGTCTTGGGTCGACGGAGGATTATGCTTTCTGTTACATAGATGATATTATCATTTATTCAGAGAGTATGGAGAAACACGTGGAACACGTGCAGGACGTCTTGCGACGTATAAGCGCGTTTGGATTGCGCTTGAATGCACAGAAATGTGACTTCGCACAAAGAAAGATACAGTACCTGGGATATGAGATCTCAGAGGGTCGGTGTGCGATTGCATATGAAAAGAGGAACTATGTAGCGTCTATGCCGATGCCAAAGACTCGGACGGACTTACATTCCTTTATATCGCTGGCTCAGTATTATGGTGAATTCATTCCGGGGTTTGCGGAAAGAGTAGCGGTGGTCAGGAAATTCCTGAAGCAAGGGGTCGGGGACGACCCATGGCCGGAGGAAGTCACGAGAGTGATAGCGGAGCTCAAGGATGAGATCGCTAAAGACCCAAGGCAGGGAGGTCGAGTTCTTATGTTACCTGACTGGAAGGAACAGTTCGTGCTCGATACTGACGCGTCTTCGTACGCGGTAGGAGCGGTGCTTCAACAGATGGACAAGTCCATTGGGCAGTTGCGGCCCGTTATGTTCATCAGCCGGCAGCTGATACCGGCGGAAAAGGAATACTGCACAAGGCAGCGGGAAGCACTCGCTATAGTGTGGGCTTTCCAGAGGTTGCGGGAATACCTGTGGGGTACTCCTAACATTTTGGTTAGAACGGACCATCATAACCTGCTATGGCTCATGTCTGGAGATCATACAGGTAGGTTGGCCAGGTGGCAGTTGGAATTGGCGGAGTATGACTTCACCATTCATTACATCAAGGGCAAAAGGAATGTTGTCCCTGATTTTTGTTCTCGGTATGAGGACAAGAGTGGACAGAAGGATAAGACCGTTGATGATTTACAGCGACGTAATACGGTCAAGGAGGTGCGAATGGCACAGTTTGAATTTCGAACGCCGGGGGCGGTGTTCGCAATCATGGGTCATGATGTGGATCTACATGATTGGGAGGAACAGGGAGCGGAAGACACCAAGTTGCCATCGGGGCTTTGGTATCATCCGTTCACGCATAATAACAATCAACGTGACACGCGCAGCGAGGAAGTGTCTGCGTTGGAAGCAGTCGAGGTAGCGGCACGAGACAAATGTGCATGCTGTTACTCGCCGATCGCGAGAGAGGCGTGTGAGGATATCCTATGGGCGGAAGCAAGGACCGCGGATAGGAAAGAGGGGGAGGATGTTATGGAAGGAAGGCAGGGTGCCTTTAACGCGGTCTTGTTACCGAAGGGCCCGATGTGCCTTAACTTGGAGGATGAAGAAAAAGTTAAGGAGGAACATCTTTTTCAGTTACCGGAGGCACATCCGGAAAAGGTTCGATTCCAGTTGGAAACTGACACGGCAGTCAGACTGGCGTCGGTGGAAACTTTTCGGACTTTCACAAAGGAAAGTACGGAGTATAAGGAGTTGAGAGAACATCTGCTCAATCCACAGGCAAGGCCCGAGGACATTGACATAAGGAAACTCAAGCGGTGCTTGGTACTAAAGGATGGACTCCTTTGGTATATGGGAAAAGATGGCGTATATACCAATGAGGAGGATCGATGGTTGTTATGGGTTCCGCAGGAACTCAGAACGTCTTTGTTAATTGCGGCGCATCATTGTCCTATGCAGAGCCACCCGGGGGTGGAAAGGATGACGTGGTCGTTAAGGAGACGTTTTTGGTGGAATAACCTGGGAGAACGGGTTAAGGAGTTTGTGAAGGGTTGTCCTCATTGTCAGATGGCTAAGTTGCCATATAGGCCGAAGATGGGGCTTAAGGGTGAATATGATATCACTCTGGATATTTTCGATACCTTGCATATCGATCATGTGGGTCCTTTTCCAGAGGCGGGAACGGAAAAATTCAAATATCTCTTAACGGTTATTGATCGAACTTCCAATTATGTCATTACTGTCCCTGTTACGGATGTGACAGCGGAAGTGACAGCGGCGGCGCTGATTGATCAGGTATTCGGCCGTATTGGGATACAGAGAAGGATTATTTCGGATAGAGGAACGAGTTTCGCGAATGAGGTTTCGCAAAGGATTGCCAAGTTCTTTGGGTTCGATTGGCAGTATGTGACTGCTTTTAACCCAATGGCGAATGGTAAGATTGAACGCGTTCACAGGACGTTGAAGGCAGCGTTGAAGACTTATTGTAAGAACAGCCAGCTTAACTGGGTATATGTGGTACCTATGTTCACGTTTGCTGTCAACAATTTAGCTTCGGCGTCGTTAGGCGGACACGCGCGGGGTGTCAGTCCGCATCAGGTGGTCTATGGACGGGCGTTAAACACGCCGACGGAACTGTTGTTTCCGCCTGATAAGTGGGAACCGTGTGAACTGTTAGGAGTTCGCTTACGAGCGATCGCGGAAGCACGGAGTGCGATTGAGAAGTGTCGGGAGACGCTGAGAGAGGTTCAGCGGGAACAGGAAATGGGCAAGTACTCTCATGTGGAGTACAAGGAAGGTGATACAGTGTTGCTGTATGTACCGACGGTACCGAAAGGGGTATCGATTAAGTTTTACAATAAGTGGCATGGGCCATTTAAGATAGTACGTCAGACGGGTGCGTACAATTACAAGATTGCACCTACGGGGGCACGTGGAAGGGAACAGATTGTTCATGTTCGTCGGTTGGCGAAGTTCAGTCCTTATTTGCTGGAGGACGAGAATGAGGAACAAGCGCTGAGGCGTATTGCACCAGCGTTTAGACAGCCGCCAGCATTGCATACGCGCAAGGAGCGTGAGGAGGCGTTGCGAAAGCAACAGAAGGAAGAAAATGCTGAGGCCAGGAATGCTGGACAACAGGATCGTTCGGCTTCGGACGTCAAGGTAGACGTCAAAGATGGGAGGGAAATTCCGAAGTCATCGGAAATGTCGGATCGGAAAGGCACTGTATGGAAGAAACCGTGAATAGCAGGTAAGGAAGTGGCTAAGATCGACTGGCAGGTTGATAAGTTCTATCTATGTCGACCGCACAAGGATACGGTCATGGATAAGGACTTTGATTATTTCTTTTTAATGCAGGTTACGTATGTACAGCCTAGAACGCGGGTACGGGCTGCGTTGGGACTTGCTCCGACAATGCACTTTTGGAGGAGCAAGAGTGTTATTGATATGACGCGGGAAAGAATCTTTGCGCCAGTATTTCGAGACGGCAAAGATTTGGAGCAGTGGGATGCGTCCATCGAGAAGGACGATGAGGATTTTACAGCATGGACGGTGCAAATGATGCCAAGGGTGGTGTTGGATATGCCGTTCGAGTTAACAGAGGAAAGGAGGATTCCGCTTCGTATTTGGGACGAAGTCCAAAGTGCGGGCATATCATTTTTGTTGATAGATGCACCAAGATGTGAGAAAGAAGTGACGGCGAAGAAGAGAAGGGCTAAAGAGACGCAGTCGGAAGCAGTAGAGCACAGGGGTCGAGGACGACCTCGGAAACAAATCAAAACGTGAAGCTACGAAGTCTGATGTCGCTTACGGATCATTGGCTACTTTGATTTTCTACGGGAAAGGGGAGATCAAGACGGGGCATTTCTTTTAATGCCTGAGGTGAAAGAGCTAGGCTCGAGTTCTCATGGGAGACTCGCACTGGACGTGGACCAATTATTTTTACTTATTCGACAGCCGGGATGCTTCATGTCATGTATCGGTCGGTCGAGGGCGCCTTCGAATGAGGAGTCAGTCTTTGGCGTGGGGGTCGACCGCTTACATCGGCTTCCCCCAAGGGGGCAAAGGGATTGTCGGCCGGCCCGTACATTACATAGTGGCATCAAGTGTTGTCCGGCTTGTCGTTACTTGACTCTTATGCTTGGTCTGCCCCTCTACAGTTGAGGTACGACTAAGTGTCAGAGTAGCTGTTCCGGTTACAAAGTGCTCAATCTGATACCGAAATGTTTAATAATAATATATAACTTCATAACTATACTCGAACCATAAGGTGACGTGGGGCCGAAGCACAGCACGGTGGCAGCCACCGATCAGCCTACCATTGGTCGCGGCCTGTTTCTCTCAGAAGTCAATACAACTGCTGTAAATAATAATATCAAACCTATGTGATAAATACTATGAGGGCCTCATGGTTGAAGCTTATCGCTGCTAAGGCTAGAAAAAAAAAAAAAAAAAAAAATCTGTGCGGAAGGTTTCTGGACATTGCGAGAAACTAATTTGAAACAATTATTACTATTAGCAACAAAGAAATCGGACGTAAGCAACGGAAGTATTTCACGTTGCAAAAGCACAGATATGAGTCATACTACAAAGTGTTTACACCGCTCTTTTGTGGTAAAAAATTGGAACTTCGAACTCATTTTGTTCAACCAAGATTTTAGGTGTGAACAATAAAAATTCTGAGGCCGTTGGAAAGTTTCCCAAGCTCTCAAAACCACGACGTCAGCATTCTCATAGCCAACGATCGACTGAGAACGAGATTTTAAAATTATGATCCCTCAAATGTTCTCAGTCATATGAGCGATAAAAAGGCCCAAATACGTCTATTGTAATAAGCATTATATATATAATATATATAGAGAGAAATGAAATCTAAAATTTTCTGGATAAAACTGCGGGGATAATGTAAAAGATAAACAAAACGACTTTACAAGGTTCCAACATAAGTTCAAAAAAAAAAAAAAAAAAAAAAAAAAAAAAAAAAAAAAAAAAAAAAAAAAAAAAAAAAAAAAAAAAAAAAAAAAGGATAACAACTTACTCAGCCCTCATGCCGGAAATAAAATGAGATAAGAGAATTACACATCCTGGACAGGCAGTCAATTCAAGCACCGCGTTCTCATAAGTTCGAAAAAAAAAAAAAAAAAAAAAAAAAGGATAACAACTTACTCAGCCCTCATGCCGGAAATAAAATGAGATAAGAGAATTACACATCCTGGACAGGCAGTCAATTCAAGCACCGCGTTCTCATTCAATATCTGCTTGTTGTCGGTGCAGTGGCTTGTGTGAAAAAGCTCCCAGCAAGAGCTATCTAACCAGCTACGACACAGTGAACACACAAAACCTGGCCTGAGGACCTTGTTCCTTGTACTTGAAAACTACTAGACACTGCCGATCCGATTAGAGATGGGTTTCACGACCCTTGGAACGCCGCCACCAAAGGGTTGGAGCCTTGTACTTGCGTGCTTTAGATGGCAGCTCAGGCAGTTTGCTTTTGCTTGAGTTTGTCACCTGCAGCGTTGAGGTTGGAAGCACGTGCAGCGTTGACAAGCTCGGACGCACGCTCGCGTAGCCAGGTGCGACGGTCCATACCCAAGGCATGAGGCATCACGTGGCGCGTGAACCTGTGAATACATGTAACATACACGTATGGGACCAGGCATGCGGTAGGACGTGGCATGTGAACATGAACATTGAGAGAGAGAGAGAGAGAGAGAGAGAGAGATAGATAGATAGATAGACACACACACAGACCAGTCATCCCATTCAATCTCGCAGGCATAGCCAAACGAGTCAGCTTCATTCACCAGGCCATGACCTACAAAGAACAAAGAATATATATATATTTTTATAATACCAATGTATGTACATATTTTACATACAAAAATCATACCCCAGTGGGTAGGGACGAAGAAGAAATCTCCCGGGTATTGCGTGCAGGTCAACAAACCGCCCTGCTGCTTAGCCAACTCATCCTACATACATACATAAATAAAATCATACATGCATAAAGTCACGAAATATTAAAGGTAGGCCGACCTGCCACTGTATGACATATGTTGCTAATAAATAATAATAACAATAAAAATAAACGACCTGCCATTCTATGGCGTGGATGTTGCTAGTGAATGACATCAGCGGCGCCAGAAACCACCAAAACTTCTGACCCTGACACACGTGCACATATATGTACACACGCTGAAATAACGCCCCCCCCCCCCCCCCCCAAAAAAAAACCCCCCAAAAAACAACAAAAGCACACACACACACACTCACACGCATGGTGATCAATCTCTTGTCCTGCAGTTCATTATTACTCTCCATGTAAATTGGGGATATAACAGAATCAAAGTGTGTGTGTGAGTGAGTGCGGACCTCGTAGAGCATGTTGTGTGCCATGACGTGTGTGTGCATTTGCGCACCAGACCGGTCAGGCCCGGCGTAAAACTGCGGGCAGCCCTAACGAAATAAGAATAAGAATAATAGTAAAGCTGCGGGCAGCCCTAACAAAATTCAACTAACTAGAGAAATGCTTCATTCGTTGTTAGCGTTGCTACTGCTGTTGTTTCTTGTCTGCGAACTTCCGAGAGTTGTGAAGTACAATAAACCTTGCTACTGCTGTTGTTTCTTGTCTGCGAACTTCCGAGAGTTGTGAAGTACAATAAACCATAACCTTAAAAATAAAATAAATGAATTTCAGCCAATTATGGGTTGGATAGATGGATAACCGAAGTAGGTAAGCGGGTAGCTAGATGGATCAGGTAGGTAGGTGGATAGATGGATAAAAGTAGGTAGGTTAGTGGACAAAATAGGTAGATGGATAGATCGTACCAGTTCTGAGCCCTTGCCTTTGGCGTCGTAAGAGAAGTCGATGAAATCCGGCAGATTCTTGACGAAGATATCATAGATGGCCTATTTATGTATGTAATTTATGTATATACTTTCGCAAGTAAATTACTCTATACAGTAGCTGCCTTCGCTGCTCTATCTATCGATCAATCTATTGCTTATCTTCATACATGTCAACCCGATGGATGGCGTAATAAGTGAAATCAATGAAACTGGGTAGATTCTTGGATGAATATATCATAGATAGGCGATGGATATCATATCATACAGTTAACTCTGGCCAAAGGCCCCATGCGTGTGTGGTGATGGTGGGGGGTGGGGGGGACGTTTGGCTAGAGTCAACTGTATCATATCATATACCATATCACATCACAAAGAAGTCCATGGATTCGGGGAAGATTCTTGACGAACAGATCATAGATAGCCTAACAAATTGGTTTACATGTATCAAGAAAGTAGGTGATGGATGGATTGAGAGATAGAAAAGCGAAGGCAGCTACTGTTATGTGATTTCCATGCGACAGTACACACACACACACACATATATATATATGTGTGTGTGTGCAAGACACAAAGGTAAAATCTTAACAACAACACACACACACAAACGCAAATATGCGCCAAATCTCTCTCTCTCTCTCTCTCTCTCTCTATATATATATATATATATATGATGTATAGATATGTATGGGCCATCACCTTGTTGTCTTTGGGTTGCCAGTCCGGGACTTCAAAGATATAATCCTGGTAGTAGCCTATGAATAAATAACGACAATAATAATAACCATGATATAATCCTGAAAGTAGCAAATAACAACAGCAGCAAACAATAATAATAATAATAAATAATAACGATAAAATCCTGAAAGTAGCATACAAATAACAACAGCAAACAAATAATAACAATAATAATAATAACCATGATATAATCCTGAAAGTAGCATACAAATAATAACAACAGCAAACAATAATAATAATAATAATGATAAATAACAAAAATGATATAATCCTGAAAGTAGCATACAAATTAATAACAACAGCAAACAACAACAACAATAATAATAATAATAAATTAATAAATAAATAACAATAATGACAATAACGATCATAACAGCAACAATCTAGCCACTTTCAACAAGCACACACAACCTTTCCCATCTAGCGAACAACAACAACAATAATAACCTTTCCCGTCTAGCGAGCAGCTTGCGTTCTGCCGCTTCTCCATCTCCGGGTTCATGCACTACATACATATACACAGACAAGATATACTTACATAAGTACATACGTGAGTACAAACATACGTACAGACATACACACCGTGTCCAGAAATTTGCCGATGGTGGTGGGGCGCCGGGTTTTGCGACCAAACTTGTTGGAGTACGGCACCGACACCTATGGTAGTAAATTAGTAATAATAATGATAATAATAGTAATTTTAACAATACTACTAATAATAATAATGATAAATAATACTAATAATATGAGAATGATGATAACAATATCGATGACAAACAATGACTATCTTTGGTACCAATATACATGGACAGAGAGATAGAGTCAGTGTAATATATAGCCGTGACGCATGCACGTGCGCCCCGTGTGTGTAGTCGTTTTTTTTTTTTTTTTTGTATCGTCTGCCCCCCGCAGACTCACATTCCGTCTACAGGCCCCCCCCCCCCCCCGGGTGTGTGTGTGTGTGTGTGTGTGTGCATTACAAAAGACCTGGGTAAACTTGGCATTGGGAAGGTTTTTACGGATCGAGGCTAAGTTCGAACCTTGACACATTCATTACATACATATATAGAATATGCATACATACATACATGTATACCTTTGCGCGGCTTGAAGGCGTTGCGAACTACCTGTTAGATAGGAGATGAAGATAGAGTAAGGAGAGAGAGAGAGAGAGAGAGAGAGAGAGAGAGAGAGGACCACCGTGCGCTGGGTGTCACGTAGTGTTTGAGAAAGTACAAGTACAAGATAGAGATAAGATAGAGAGAGATAAGGTAAGCATGACCACAGGGCGTTGCAGGGTCATATAGTGTGCTAAAAAGTACTTCATGTCGAAGTCTTCGGCTGCAGCGTCAACAACCTCCAACTCACACTGTGCCTAAATAGATAGATAGATATAATTGATCTAGGAGCATTGCATATCTTAAAAAGCCATTAAGCGTCCTTTACTACATAGTACATAGATAGATAGATCGCGAGGTAGCCAACTGGCATGTGGCGCAGTTTGCTCTAGGAGGGTTGCATATCTTAAAAAGCCATTAAGCGTCCTTTACTACATAGTACATAGATAGATAGATCGCGAGGTAGCCAACTGGCATGTGGCGCAGTTTGCTCTAGGAGGGTTGGTCTTCATCGCCAGTGTCCCACCCCCTCGACCAATTTTCTTACATCGAGGGCAGGGACGCCCTCCGGGATAAATAGATAGATACCGGGATAGATCGATAGATAGAGTCAGTGTAATATATAGCCGTGACGCATGCACGTGCACCCCGTGTGTGTATGTGTATGTATTTGATCATCCGCACCCGCCAACTCACATTCCGTCTATAGCCCCCCCCCCCCCCCCCCCCCCGCGGATGTGTGTGTGTGTGTATGACTGACAACTCTCACATTCCGCCTATCGTGCGCATATAAAATATAATATAAAATAATATAATATAATATGTGCGTGTGTATCGTTGACAAGCAGATGAGATAGATAGATAGATAGAAGGTAGTTAGGTAGACATATAGAGAATGAAGAGAGAGAGAGAGAGAGAGAGAGAGAGAGAGAGGATGGGAGGCTCACGTGCACTTCCTCGCTCTTCCCGTTCTTCTGCACCTCCGTCTTGCTGTTGGGGTCGCACACCGAGGCGTCCATGCCGCGCTCCTAGCAAAACAGCCAGCCACCAACCACACCCCACACGAATCAGCAAAACAGAGAGCGACCAACCACGCCCACGCGAAATCAGCGTGGCACTCATACATACATAGATTGCGAAGGTCAGCCCCCCCCCCAAAAAAAAATCAACGATTTTTGATAATAATGATTATAATAATATAGATTCCCAGGAGGCGGGGACGAGGATGGTGTGTGTGTTGGAGGAGGGGCGGGGGTTACGCTATATATATATATAATATATATATATATATAGAGAGAGAGAGAGAGCGATGCAAACGCTACCTTTTCGTTGCCCAGGCAAATGTGTTCAGGTGTGGCCGGGTGCAATACCGATCCGGCCGGACAAGGCCCTAACGCAAATATTATATGTTCACTTAGGTAGGTAGGTAGATAGATAGATATGCGGACGTCCTGGCAGGTTCATCGATGTCTCTTCGAGTCCGTTTTCCACGCACTTCGCCTATCTATCTATCTATCTCTAGACCTCCAAGCAGCGTCATCAATGTCTCCCCGAGTCCGTTTTCCACCCACTTGGCCTATCGATCTATCTATCTATCTGTCTGTCTAGACCTCCAAGCAGCTTCATCAATGTCTCCCCGAGTCCGTTTTCCACCCACTTGGCCTCACACACCAAATCCCTAGCGTAGACACACACACACACACACACACATATATATATATATATATATATATATATATATATATATATATATATATATATATATATATATATATATATATATACATACATACATATATATATATATGAATATATGAGAGAGAGATTTCCACCATATCCTATAAGAAATCAGACATTTCCAACATATCCAATGAGAAGCTAGACGTTTCTACCATATCTTCCATTCAGAACATCTAGGCAATTTGCACATAAAATGTGAACGAATTCCCGGGATACCCAGAAGTCAGACATTTTTTTAACCATATCACATGAAAGGATGGACATTTCCACCACATCCTATGAGAAGTTAAGACATTTTTACCATATCCAATTAGTAGGACATTTCTACCATATCCTTTCAGAACATCTCAGGAATACGCAAATAAAACGTGAACGATCCCCGGGGTATCCTATGAAAAGTTTTAGACATTTCTACCATATCATATCAGAACATCCTCTGGAAATTTACACATAAAATTTGAACGAATTTCCTGCATGAATATGTTGGGAATTTCCGGCATAAATATGTTGGATAGGATATGGTGGAAATGCCCGTGCGCGCGTGTGTGTGAGAGAGAGAGAAACAGCAACCTGGGAGTTCGGCCAAAGAGGTCTTTCGCGTTGACGAGGTCCTGCCAGTACAGCCTAGCCCATGTACGCAAATGTGTATTTACACGTATGTATTGTATGTATGTACCCGTTCTTGTATGCATGGAGATCGGCCATAACCTGACAAGAATAGATAGATAGATGGCAACACAAGACAAGGATAGATAGATAGATAGACTTAACTTACTGTGTTCGCCAGTAGACATGATCTTGATAGTTGAAAGAAAAATTAATAGCTATGTTTGGTCTATCAGCGCTGCATATCCAAGGACATAGACATCAAAGAAAATAATAGGTAGGTTGGTAGGTAGATAGATAGATAGCCTCACACAAGACAAGGGAGATCGATGGATAGGTATCCTAAGCCTAATCCCACACTTACGCCAACACTAAACTGTCTGTAACACCGACGCAGTAAGTGGACAGGGAGGTAGGTAGGTAGGTGGGCAGTAGAAGTAGATACACATAGAAGGCGTGCAGTACCGCCTTTATATCTATCAATCTACCTATCTATCGACAAAATAGACAGGGAGATAGATAGCTAGGGACACGGACCGGACCGTTGGCCCAGAAGGTGGTTAGGTGCAGCATGTTGTAGCCGGTGTGGTCGACGTACCGCGGGTCCGCGCCTGAGGAAAGGAAAGAGAGAGAGAGAGAGAGAGAGAGAGAGAGAAAGAAAGAAACCCTATTCATTCTCTCTCTCTCTCTCCACGACACGATTGTGCAAATGTTACGCCCTCAACCACGAAAACAAGGCATGCACTAAACAGTGTCTCTCTCTCTGCATTGTGGTGACGACGGTTTTACCCCCCCTCCCAAAAATTGTGGTGGCGGTGTCTGTGTGCGGTGGCGGGGTTTAAACGGATCAATAGGGCAGCTAGAGGGAAGAAGAGCGAGCGAGAGAGAACCTGCGTCCAGCAGCGCGAAGGTGATTGACTTACCCCCGTACGACTAGGCCAACACACGCGCACACACAACATGGCAGAATACACGTCCGCAAAAAATCTTTCTTCTTTGTTCTTTGTCTGAGAACGCGTCCGCATATACATTTATTTATTGATTTACTTATTATCGCTATGATGATTATTTTTATTAGTACTGAAGCCCAAACCATGATTTATCCCGACAGGGGTGCAGATTTGCGGGGTTGGGTGTACACAATTTTCCAAGCCCCCCCCCCCCCCCCCCCAAAAAAACAACTCCCAACACCTATCAGGATATCAATACTAGTACTAGTTGAGAGCTCACCGAGAGAGGCGCGCCGTTGCCTAGCATGCCGATCTCGTGAAGAATGCTCTCGCCCACAACCGCCTATACATGACGTACAAAAAGCCATATACACATACATACATGCACATGCCGATCTCGCCCGCAAAGGCCTAAGACACCAAACATCTCTCTCTCCCCTTCATATATACATACATGCTAACCCTGGAGATATCCTCGGGGTCCCTCTGTTTTGAACAACTTTTCTGTCTCTCGCTCTTCTCTGAACACAAAATCTCCTTGGCTTGTCATACTTACACACAGACACAGTGTGCGTATGTGTGTCTGAGAGAGAAAAGACGAGACATAAACATACATATCGTAACACACACTTTAATAGCAAGCTCGTGCTGCACTCCCCCCCCCCCCCTTTCTTTTTCTCTCTCTCTCGAACCGCATTCGGATCTGCCCCAGCTTCCAGGAATCTGGGTAGCGCTGACACACACACACACACACACAAGGAAACAGCAATGCTTGTCCGTATTCCACAATACCAAAATCCCAGGATTCACGTATGTATGTAGACAGGATTGGATTGGAAGAGGTAAAGTGTGTGAGAGAGAGAGAGAGCAAACCTTTCTGTACGCAGTTGACGAGCCAGGTGTGGGTGTAGCCGATGGGGATGTGATGCAGCTCTACGAGAGAGAGAGGGAGGGGGGGGGGGGGGGGGGGGGGGGGGGGGGGAGGTGGGTGGGGAAGGGAATCGTGACTGTATTTAGTAAACAAGGCTATGTTTATGATATGTATATGTGTGTGTGTGTGTGTTTGTATGCACCTATGTATGTTCTTACATCTAGACTTGGTATAGATTAATATCTTTTGTACACTTGTCAGGCATATTATATATGTATATATATTATATACATATGCAGTGGCCAAAAGAAACCGCAAAAGCATAGCAAAGCTACCCATTTTTCAAATAGGTGGATAAATAGATAGATAGATGGCCACTCAATCCGCTGACGCTCTGGTTTTGCTAGATAGATAGATAGTATTGGTTAAATTAAAAAAACTCATCAAAGAATGCCGCAAATCAAATGATGAATTTAAAAAAACTCATCAAAGAATGTCGCAAATCAAATGATATATATGCATGTATATCGGGTTGAATGGGTGTTGGAGACCGGTATTTTTGATGTGTCCCTCATAGTCCTCGGGGATTTCACAGAAGCTGCAAAGCTCTTGGGCCCTCATATTGGCCGAGACGGGAAACTAGGAGAGAGAGAGACGGGTGTGTGTGTGTGTGTGTGTGCAACAGCAGTAACAACAGATACACACATAGAAATAGATTATAGCCACGGGTGTTGCGTGGACAAGCAAAGGTGGTGCTTGCACAGAGTCGTGTGAGCGGATGAAAACGTCAATCTCAACATCTCTCTCTCTCTCTCTCTCTCTCTCTCTCTCTCTCTCTCTCTCTCTATATATATATATATATACATATATATATATAATATACATATACATATATATGCTTTTTGGCGAACCCGCATAAAGTCAGAAGACCAGGAAAGCGACCAGGAAATAAAGCCTGACAAATATACAGAGGTACATAGAAATATCAACACGATTGTTAATATTATGTATAATATAATACAAATATAACATGACATGACATAACTTAGTATAATATGATACAATACAATATGATATAATGTAATGTAAGACAAGATAAAATAATAAATATGTCAAAATTTAAAATAATGAAATGTAATATGCAAGACATACCATCGACCAATTCACCCAAGCCATACTTCATGAACTGGTTTTGGATGATGGCTCGTCCCTACAGCACAACAAAACAGCGCAACAAAACAAATAATAATAATAATACTTCATCAACTGGTTTTGGATGACGACTCGTCCCTGCGACACAACAAAACAAAACAAATAATAACAATCATAATAATAGCAATGAAACAGCTGAATCTGTCAGAACGAACGAAAGATTTATTGTTGAAATCATTAAGTTAAGCTCACATCACCTCTCTCTCTCTATATGTATATATATACACGACAGATTTTATTGGTGAAATCATTATTATAAACCCTGCATATTAAGTTAAGCCCACATCACCTCTCTCTCCTCGGATGACCTCATTGTAGGACACGTCGTCGCCAAGTTGCTCTGTTAGAAGGCATATACACACACGTATGAATACTGTTGAGAGAGAGAGAGAGGGAAGAGATGCGTACTGAAGAGGCCCATGAAGGTGGACTCGTAGAAGTGGCCCGACATCCAGAGCAGGTTAGAGCGAGTCTTGACCCACGACTATCAGATTGTTGAATTTTT
>WBZZ01006842.1:202500-215000 GCA_019918135.1 Paulinella micropora | reverse complement strand
TAATATATATACATATCATGATATATATACATATATATATATACCATGATATATATATATATATATACATATACAATATGTAGTTTATCAGTATAATATAATATTATTACTAGTGACTTTCATATGTAATTTTAAACATCAAAAACAAAGTGATAGTAAGTGCGCTGCTGAATTGATTTTAATAGAATAGTAGGCAGTATTATTAAAGTTTGCATGCTACTTTTTAAACTACTTTAATTAGCTTGAAAAATTTTTTAGTAGTTTTAATGAACGACGCCGAGTCAGCAAAGTTGTTTGTTCCGGGATTTTGCGTACATTGCGTACATTTATCCACAAATTGCCACATTCCCTCCGGGCCGTATTCACAGAAGGGGCATTGATTTGTCCAAAACAAGGTTTTGATTTTTTGTTGTTGAGAGCAAAGTCGGTTTGTGTGATTTTTGTTTTGTGTTTTTATTGTGTCTACTGTACTAAATTCAAATGTTTTTGTACATTCTGTCTTCCCACACCATACCATACGCTTCCCTACCAATTTTTTGTTTTGTGCTTGCAAAATTGCATGTGTTTGCTTGTGTTACGTGCTTTTTTTGAAAATGCTTGCCACCATCTTGTTTTTCTTCCCTTCTGTTGCCTACACATTATATCTTGCTGTGTTTTGTGTTCTCATATGTTCCTATACTGTGTTTGTCCACTTTTGCATAGAAATTTGTGTGTGCATGTGCTTTTTTCCCCTATAACGGACAGCATAAAGTTGCTGCCTCCTGTTGCTGTCCGCCATTTTGTTTTCGTCCCTTTTGTTGTCCCTGCATGTTGTTTTATTGCAAATTTTTGTGTATTGTTGTTGTATACATGTTGTGTGATTGAAAAATGCTTGTGTGCATGATTGGTGTAGTAGATAAATACACATTTTACTGGGTCGTTTTTTCGTATCCTCAAAACGACCTTCGTAAAATGTATCGTCCTTCCTATTGATTTCCCGCAAATCAATACTAAGCAACAAAACAGCAAAATAAAAAAGCAAAATTTTTGATAAATACAAGAAAGCAGAATAAAGAAATTCCTTTATATTTTTACAGAAAAAATAAAAGTAAAGCGGAAAAATAAAAGTAAAGCAAAAAAAATTTTAAGTAAAGCAAACTAGGTTAGTATAACATGAAATTTACTGGGTCGTTTTTTTCCCTCAAAAACGACCTTCGTAAAATGTATCGCACCCTCTCCTATTGATTTCCCAGTAAAATAAATACAAAGAAACAAAAACAACCAAATAGCCTTATACAGCACACTACAAGAAAAAAGTATATATCATTAAATTGGTCTTTTTTCGTCTTCCTCTTCCAACTCCAATTTGCCGAAAAAGAGAAAAGTTGCCCAAGTAAAAATTCAACTTGGTGGCTTTTTGTCCTGAGCCTCTAGGTGTGCGGTGTGAGTGGTGGTAAAATTATATTATAAATCTAATATTTGTTTCGCCTTTCTTTCTCTTTTACTTGTTCTGATGTTTTCTGGTTCTATTTCTTCTCTCTTTAGCAATTCTTTTGTTTTCTTTTCCTTTATAATTTCTTTAGTTTGCTCTTTCATATCTTTTTCTTCGTCAATTGGTTTAGTAAAATCAGTTCTCAATAAATCCCTCGGGCTTATTAAATCGTCATTATTTAATATTAATTTAAATCCGGAACGGCCTTTAACTTTATAAATAATTTTGCTGAAAGTCTTTCCTCCTTTGGAAAATAGATTCCGTTTGTTTTCCTTTCTTACATTATCGCCGACATTGAATTCATTAATAAGGTTATCACGAGTGATAGTCTGTTTATTTTTGTCTCTTCTAGCAAAGACGTCCACAGGTCTGGCTTGAATTCCTCTATGTAGTTTATGATTATAAGCATTAACCAAATCTTGAATATAACTTACCCAGTCAAAATTTCTATTTGTTTCAAATAATAAATCCAACCACCTTCTAATACTCCTTATAACTCTATCAACAACCGCTAAGGCTCTATGGTCGCCTACTTCAACCACATCGTGCTTAATACCATTTTGAATAAAATAATCACGAGTAGCACCTTTATATTCTCCTCCGCTGTCTGTTGTAATTGATTTAGGTTTATAAGGTATAGATTTCAAAGCATAATAAACTTCTTTCGCTGTTTTATTTTTTAATGGAATGATGATTAAATATCTTGAATGACAATCAATCCAAACAAGCATCCAAGCATATCCTTTATTTCCTTTCTTATCTTTTATCTTACTCATATCTGCTAAGTCTAAGAAAACTTGGTCTAATGGATTATCAACCCATATAGTATTCCATATTTTCTGGTTCTTTTTCTGGTGGTGTATTTCAAGGGCTTCTTCTTATTTTGTTTTAACTACTTCTCCAGTTGGCACTTCTTCTAGTGGGGCATCCGCATTCTGAGTATTAATAATTATATGTTTATTAGCAAGTTGATTTTCCTCACTCATATCTTTAGAATTTGAGGAAGCACTTACTTAAGTCGCTTGAAGTTTCGCTCCGTGTTGGTTTCTCTGTATTATATACATGGACCAAAACTTTACTATTTGATTTTTTACCTTTCCCCTTCTTTGGTTTTGGCTCTTCTTCTTCACTTTCACTCTCACTGCTTTCGCTCTCCTCTGGTTCAACCACAGACTTTTTACTCTTCTTCTTTTCCCTCTTACTCTCTACCTTCGCTCTCTTGATTTTCATCTTAGCCATCTTTTCCGCAATCAAGTCAGTAAAATCAACCTCATCTTCGCTATCACTCTGCTCGGGTGTGTTATCTTGGTCTTTTTCATTAAACAATATCGCTCGCCACATTGATATTTTCTATCTCTGCTATTTTTTGTTCCATGTCTTCGTCTTCGCTTTTAACCGCCTTTCGGTATTGTTCCAAAACCTTTTTGGCATGTTCCATCTTTCGTTGTTTCGCTTTCGCTTTTATTCCTTCCACAGCACTCCCCCAATTCTTACGACTTGCTTCGGGAGACGGCATTTATACTAAGATTATTATATTTTAATATTTTTTAAATAATTAATTAATTAATATAATTAATTCCATATAAAAATAAAGATAAAAATATACATAAAGCGACGATGCCAGACTACAAGCAAGGAAAGATTTATTCATTAAGGTCACACCAGACAAACCAGATTTACATAGGTTCAACAACTGAACCATTACATAAAAGACTATATAAACATAGAACTGATTTTAAAAGACAGACACAGCCAACATCTACGGAAATCATAAAGTATCCTGACCATTATATTGAATTGATTGAAGAATTTCCTTGTAATAGTGTATATGAACTAAGGAAAAGAGAAGGAGAAATAATCAGACAAACAGAAAATTGTGTTAATAAATGCGTAGCCGGAAGAACGACAGAAGAATATTATCAAGAAATAAGCAATACGTATTACAAAGAAATAAAGAATATAGAGAGCTAAACAAAGAGAATTTAACACAAAAAGCAAAAGAATATTATAAAAAGAATAAAGAAACTGTAGCACAGAAAAAAAGAATACAGAGAACAACATAAAAGCAAAATAGCCCAAAGACATAAAAAATATGTAGAAGCTAACAAAGATAGAATAAAGCAGTATAAAAAAATTATTATGCTGTTAATAGGCGAATGATAAGATTAAATGACTGTAAAAATTATCCAATTGGTTTAGCAACATTCGGGTTTTAAATATGAATATATTTTTTTTAGCTTAATATACGATGAGTCAATTCAAAAGTCTGTTGGGTTTGAATGACTTAACCTGCGACTCGCTCGACATAGCCAACCTCGATTTAACCAACACAAACATAGTCGGTCTGAATACAGACAGAGTGCCAGAAGATGAAAACCCTTTGAACCTCTACTATACGGATTTACGATTTGACACAAGATTATCTACCAAATCAACTACAGACATAAAAGAAGGAAAAAATCTATACTATACAGAGCAACGAGTGAGGGACAACGACGAAGTCAAAGCCTCAACTCAACACAGAAGCAATACAAGTAATCCGCACCAAACCAGTCTATACAATTTGATAGACACTAACATATCCGCTCCAACGGTCGGGCAATACTTAACATATAATGATGTAGATGGTAAATGGAGAAATACAACAATCGGCTCAATTGATACACTCACAGATGTAGTCATTACAGCACCAATCGCGATGAATAGTTATCTCACATATAACTCAATCAACTGGGTAAATAAAACTTTTCCAATAAATGTTGATGAATTCGGCAATATTAGTATGGGTGGTAATTTGAATATAACAGGAGTTAATTTATTAAATACGAAAGATGTTGATACTTGGATATCTGAGCATGAAGACAATAATGATAAAGTGTCCGCGGACGGTTCAATTAATACACACAGCGATGTTTTAATTACAGGCACACCCGCCAATAACCAGCTACTCATTTATAGCACAGGACAATGGAGAAATGTTGCTTCACCTTTTCTTAGATTGGATGGTCTCGCTATGATGTTTGGAGATTTAAACATGGGGGGTTTTAATGTAACAAATGTCGGTAATGTTGATGGTATTGATGTTTCGGCTCTTGATAGTTCTGTGGTAAAACTAACAGGAGACCAAACCATAACAGGGAATAAAATATTTACTACTTATTTGGGTGTAAAAGATTCAAATCCATTAAACACTGGTAAGTTATTCTTCAATTACAACAATAATATGGGTTCTGTTTATTCGTCGGAGGTAGGTGGAGCAACGGGATATCCACTAAGCATTGTTGGTTCTTTCATACTTCTCGCTTCTACAACGGGGAGTGGAATAACACTGACTGGCAATGTTTTAAATTTTAGTGGCACAACAGCAATTAGCGGACTTCCAGCTCCATTCAACGATGGCGATGCTTCAACAAAAGCATACACTGATACTAAACTGGCCAAGGACGGCACAGTGGCTATGACGGGTAGTTTAAATATGGGTGGTTTTGCTATTGCAAATGTTGGTAATGTTGATGGTATTGATGTTTCTGCCCTTGATACTTCTGTGGTTAAACTAACAGGAGACCAAACCATAGCAGGAACCAAAACATTCAGCAACATAATAAATGCTAGTGCGGGGATTGATATGAAAAGTCAAAGCATAACAAATGTGAATCTTGTTGATGGTGTGGATGTTTCTACTCTTGACACTTCGGTGGTTAAACTAACAGGAGACCAAACCATAGCAGGGAATAAAAAATTTACATCAACTTTGGAAGTAAGTGGTTCGTCCAATCCTACTACTTTTGATGGTATTGGCATAGCCTTTGATACAAAAATAGGAATGATTGCCGCACAAAAGACAGCAACAGCGACTTGGTATCCGATACAAATAACGGGGTCGTATGTTGAGTTATATTCAGGTAATACTTTAATTATAACCGCAACTGGCACTACACTATCTTTGAATAACAACAAAATAACAAACTTAGCCACACCATCAGCAACAACGGACGGAGCAAATAAAAGTTATGTGGATACATTAGACGGGCAAAATGTGAAACTAACAGGAAACCAAACCATAGCAGGAATTAAGACATATAGCAGTGGTGTTGAAATAACGGGAAATTCAATCAATTCAACAACAAAGGGCACATTCATCGTTTTCAATTCTACCAGTAATATCGGGTCAATTGCTAGTTTGGATATGAAAACTGCAACATATTACAACTTTGAAATTTCTGCGAAAAAAATAAGTTTCATTATTGATGGGGCAATCGTCGGTTGGGTAAATGCTTCGGGGCTAGATTGTAATAGTAGCAAAATAGCCAACCTTGGAACTCTGACATTAGCAACGGACGGAGCGACAAAAGGGTATGCGGACACATTGGACGGGCAAAATGTAAAACTAACAACAGACCAAACCATAACAGGAAGCAAAACATTTAATGGGGCTAGCACTGTGATAAAATATCTAACTTTAACGAACAATGCCGATTTTAATAATCAAACTATCACTAATGGCGGAAATATCACATATAATGGGGCGAGGATATTAAACCAAAATGGAGGCGATATATTCTTTTCACAGACATCGGGAGATTACCAATATTTCTTATTTACTCTAAATACCGCTACAAGTGGAACCGCGAACCAAAGAGGTTATGTATTCACGAATGTAGCATCTGATGTAAAAGGGGCGGGACTTTATATTTCAAAACTTTTGGATAATAAAAGTGCTTCGTCTGACATTGTCCGTTTTAACAATGCTGGCGGTATGCGTTTTTATGGTGCTTTGGATATGAACTCAAACAATATAACAAATGGTGGAACAATAACTGGAACAACAATTACTTCAACCGCGGGGATATCAACGACGACACTAACCGCGAGTGGATTAATAACGGCAAATGCGGGGATATCAACAACGACATTGGCAACGAGCGATAAAATAACAACAGCATCAGGTAAGCCAATAATTATAGGAAACACAACAAAATCAGCAAATGGGGCGACAGGTGGATTAGAATTATACGGAACGACTTCAAATATTGGAGGAGCACACTTACAAGCAATAACAACAGCGGATGCTTATCCAACATTTCAATTATTGAACTGGGCACACGACAATATAGGTATAAGTTTTGATGCTTATTATGACGGCTCAAACTGGAAATCAAGTAATTCTGGCTCAAACTTTCAAATATACAAAATCTCAAACAAACTTGCTTTTTATTATAATACTGGAACAACAGCGGGAAATAATATAACTTGGACTGAGGCGATTAACATTAATACATCGGGAGAGGTAGTCATCCCAACAGCATCCAGCGGTTTTTTAACCATACGAAAAAGACCCGCTTCTACCGTTGACGCACAACTATATTTTAAATCGGGAGGATATACGAATTATGGAGCAATTGTTTCTTCTACTGGTTTGCTTCACGCTTGGACTACTTCAAACTCTACTACTGGCGAGCCGTCTGGTAGTTATAATTATATTCCGCTAAATGGTGCTTGGACAAACTCATCGGACAGGCGATTAAAATGAGATATTAAAACATTAGACTGCGGTGATTGTTGTGATAAACTTATGAAAATAAACTGCTGTTCATATTATTTGAAATCAGACGAAAAGAAAGAAAAAAAGAACCACGGATTTATTGCGGATGAGGTAAAAAAGATTTTTCCAGAGTTTGTATCTGAAAGTGGTATAAAAGCGGAAGATGGAGATGGCAACCTTGAAGGCATAACATATACAGACTTCATTCCAATATTGGTTAGTGCTTTTCAACGCATGGCGGAAAAGGTAGTTAATTTAGAAAAACAAAATAATAATCTCATGAATATACTACAAGACCAAGCAAACCAATTAGCGGAAATCAGAGTGGCCGTTCTTGATAATGTCAGACAATAATACAACTAGACTTCATAGACCCCCACCTATTATGGATATGGATGGCGAACTAACTCCAGAATTAAAGTCTCGTGTTCTTGAAGTAGAACTAAAGACTGAGGAAAAAAAAATAGAGCACGAATTGGAAGATAACTGGAATTGTTGTTGTATAAAAAACAGACCGACAGACAGCCGACTTATTAAATACTTATTTCAAATGGGTATCATTATTGCCATTATAGCCCTTTGTATCGTGAGGTTGTCTGAAAAGAACTTGCCTTGTGAGGTTGCTAATACTTATGTCGGAATCCTAACATTGCTCATCGGCATTTGCCTTCCATCACCTTCTAGTTCAAAGAAATGATATTTTACTCATGCACTTCGTGCCTTCGTAAAACATCGTCCACCATTAAAGTATAAAAACGATGTTTGAGAATAAGCGAGAGTGCGTAGCACGAAGCGCAATTCTCAAATATCAAAGAAATGAACATTCATATACTTGAGTTTTATACCACATAGCATCATTTGAGCAAATTAAAGGAATGGCTTCATCAAAACTAACACACCAATCACTAAAAGGTTTATACACACATTTAAATTTGGTTTCTATTCCTTGCTTTATACAATAAGCACAACTCTCATTTTTTTTCTCACTGACCCGTGAGTAAAAGTCGCAGGCAGTCCGACCTAACACAGACCACATAAACAAGAATATTAAAATCATTTTTTTTTATATTACACAAAATATATGATGAGTGAGTTCAAATACCAAAAGATTATTTTTCTGAGCAATGATTTTGCTGGAGGAAGCAAAACATTTAATAAAAATATTCAAATGTCATTCACACCCACCAAAATGAATGTAAAATTTATCCACTATATGAACGACCAGACCGAAACCAAAACCAGAATTCTTTACATGGATAGAATTGGAATTATTGGAACATTTGCGGACAGCACCACAGCAAACATTTCAAATCTCGGTTATAATTTGGGTGTTGTCGGATGGACTGACGGACAATATTCATTTAAAGTCCTTGAAACTGACAGCGGAAATATTGACACAGGAAATTTAGCAGGCCGAATTGTTGTGTGTTTGGAATTTTTAGGCTGATATTTGTTTCAGACTACGTCTTCAACAAACATCGTAAAACCATTTAATTTCTTGTAAATGAAAAAAACGATGTTTTAGAATAAGAGAGAGTGCGGAGCACGAAACGCAATTCTAAAATATCAATGGAAAAGATTAACAATGTCAAGGTGAAGCCAGTAAAACAAGAGGGTGATGGAAATAAAAAAGCCAAGGGCTATAAATTATTCAATGAGCCGTATGCCAATATATTTTGCTTGCCAGAAAAAAGAGCGGAAAAACGACAGCACTCTTTGAAATACTGAAAAGGACGACGGACAGAAAAACCCGCATTGTCATTATTGCTTCAACAATACACAAGGACTACATTTATAAAGCAATGGTAAAGCACTTTAAGAACAGGGGAAACCCAATGGCTGTATATACCTTTCTTAAATCGGATGGTGTAAATGTCATTGATTATGAATTAGACAAACTGAACAGACAGGACGAGCAACACGAAGGAGAAGTAAAACAAGACAAAGAAGAAATAGAGAAGCCACAATTTCTTTATTTCGGAAAGGAAAAGAAAAAAGAAGAAGGAGGTGAGAAGAAAGAGAGACCAAGTAAGTATATTTCTCCAGAGGTTGTTTTTGTTTTGGACGATTTAGGAAGTGGATTAAGAGACAAGTCCGTAAGTGATTTGTTAAAAAAGAACAGACACTATAAAAGTAAGGTGATTATGTCTAGTCAGTATTTGAACGACCTACGGCCAGAAGCCATTAAGCAGTTAGATTATTTATTAATCTTTCCGGGGCAATCTCAGGACAAAATGGAACTCGTGTATAAACACTTAGACTTATCTTTAGACTTTGATTACTTTCTTCAAAAGTATCACGAAGCAACAAAGGAGAGATTTAATTTTCTTTATGTTTCAAGTGTTGATGATGAGTTAAGAAAAAACTTTGCCTATCGCATGAAATAATTATTTTTGTAATTATTTTTTATTTTTGCTGAAAGATTTTTTAAAATCTTTCTATTATATGGTAGTGAAGACAACTCGTGTTGAAGTCATTCCAACAATCGGCAAACGAACTATTAACTCAAGCACCAACATGGCTGGAGGCAAAAAGAAGACTGGTCGCAAGAAGAAGCAAGGAGGCAAGGGACAGGCTGGCGGTAAAATTAACTGGCAAAAAGTTAGCAAAACCGCAATGGCCGTTGATAAATTTCTTCGCGGTAATAAGTTAATCTCTAGGACTGCGGGAGCATTAAGTAGTGTCGGGGTACCTTACGCTGGTAGTGTTGGTGCTGTAGCATCAAGACTGGGGTATGGTAAGCAGAGAGGGCGAGGAGCACTCAAGTTTTAAAGATATTTTGTTCTGACTTCGTCATCACATTATCGCTTCGCGATAGTTCGCCCTTCGGGCAGAACAAACATCGATGACCATTATTTTTTCCTAAAATAAAAAAACGATGGTTTAGAATAAGTGAGAGTGCGATAGCACGAAACGCAATTCTAAACTATCTATAGAATGGTTGCTAAAACCAAAAAAACAAGGAAGCCTAAGGTAAGACCCCCGAGGGTTTATAGGAATAAGGGCGGGAAGCCGTATATTATCCAGAAGGGTAAAAAATATTATCTTAATTTCGGTAAAAAGACAAATGATATGAGCACACTTCAAATTGTTAAACTTTTTATGAAATATCTAAATCGGCCAAAGACAAGACGGACACCTAAGCGAAAAGAAGAGTTAAGGAAAGTCCAGAGCCTTTCAGAGATTGAGCAAAATACTAGAACCGCCATTAATGACCACTTAGACAAACTCAGAAAGGAGAAATACGAAAAGATTGATGAGATTGACCAAAAAGAGAAAAAAGCACGAGTTGATGCTGAAGAAGAAAAGAAGAGGCAACACCGAAAAGACATGGAAGATATCAAGGAACGACAAGAACAAAAAGACAGAGAACTAAGAAGGGAGCAAAAACTCATAGAGGATTTACAATACGAACAGCAAAGGAACCAAAGATTAGCCATTATGCCACCACAACAACAATATATTATGCCTGCACAGCAGGGACAACCACAAGAACAACAGGCACAGCCAGAGGTAAAAGTTAAGCCAAATAAAGAATTTGAAGACTATAAAAATTAATCATAAATTCTGGAGTTTTTACTCAAGCAGATATAGATAATTGGGAACCTAGTAAAATACAAAGTATAGCAGAAAGAATAGAAGATTTTCAAAAGCAACAAATAACAATAGATGATATGAAAAAAATGCTAGGAGCACAAGAAGCATTAAATAAAAATATAGGAAACCAACTAGAGGAGGCTAAATACAGATTAATGTTAAAGAATGGATTGTCAAATAGTAATGTTGAGAAAAAACTTACTATTAAAATTCTTGGTGAAGCATTAAGGGATAAACTTAAAAATGAAGGCCACGATGTTAAAGGTTGGAACCAAAGAGCATCATGGATAATAGACAAAATTTTAGAACATAAAATAGATGTTGGACAAAATAAGGTTGAAGTAAAAAAGAAACTCGCAGAATATTTGGGCTTACAAACGGGAACTGGATTAGAAGATTTAATTAATAAAGTGTTTTCCGTAAAAAAACATTAAAAAGTATTTATCACGAAAAGAATGGACACATTCAATGAGAAAAAAAGATTATGTTAATGCCCTTATAAATAAATACAGAAATGAGCAACAGCAAACACAGCCAGAGGAGGTAAAGCAAGAGCCACAGCAATCAGAGCCAGAGGAGACAACCATACCCCCGAGAACAAGTTCTGCGGAGCAGAACATCGTGGCAAAGCCACTCATCGCGGAGACGCCACAGCAACCACAGCCAGAGGAGCCACAGCAAGATGAGCGAAGCGATTTGGAGGGGCTTGTCCCATCACAACAAGAGCCACCGCCAGACGAACAACAGGGTGAGGGGCGGGGACTAATGACTTATGAAATAGACGACATAATGAAAAAATATGGATGGTATCTCGGAGCGATAGCCAGTGATGAAATCTACAAGTTGAAGCCCGGAAGCAGAAAGCGATACGGATTTATTATGAATTTGGACAATCACAAACAAGCGGGGTCTCATTGGATTGCTATATGGGTAAGTCTGGATAAAGACAGAAGTGTTGAAGTGTATGACCCTTTGGCTGAATATAAACCGACGGAAGACTTTCAACAACAAATGAAAAGACTAATTGACAGAAGTAATCCAGATAGTTATTTATTGATGAAGGTCAATCAAGTGAAGCAACAATCAGACACATCAGACACGTGTGGTTGGCATAGTATGAGGTTTTTAATGGAGCGAGCAAAAGGCATTAAATTTAAATTTGCTAGTGGCTACACAGACTTAAAAGAAGACGAAGCAGAAAAATTAAAAGCACAGAATGGATATGGATTTGACACCTTTTTGTAAATGATATTTTCTAATATATAGATTTTTGAGTTTGTAAGTGGTTTTTTTAAAAAGCACTTACGATGGAGTACAAGGGAGGAAGAAGTTCGGGTATCTATTACATAAATAGTAAAAATAGAATAACTGGAACAGACAGCGACTTTACACACGAAGTCAATATGAAGGGACTAGACAATCCCACACATTGTAAAATTCTTCATATCTATGTTCCGAAGTCGTATTACTCTGTGGCTTCACCATATAATACTTTTACATTATCCGAAGACGGGTATGAGGCTTTAATTACGATACCTGAAGGAAACTACACAATGAACAACTTAAAAAATAAACTAGCCGAGATACTGACGGCAGAAAGTCCGAATGATTATACTTATGTAGTCTCAAGCAACAATACAAACACGGAAGCGGAGGATGGAAAATTAACATTCAGTGTGTCAAATAATGGAGGTATTCAACCGCGGTTTATATTTGATGCTGATACCCGTATTCATGAAGTTATGGGTTTTGATAGAAGCTCAACATATTTCTTTGCTAATGATTTAATTAAATCGCCAAATGTAATTATTCTAACTGGTGAAAAGACTTTGTATCTTCAATCTGATTTGGTGAATGAAGGTGATAATCATGTGCTACAAGAAATATACA
>WBZZ01006842.1:185000-195000 GCA_019918135.1 Paulinella micropora | reverse complement strand
GACGAAACCGAAGATTATTATTCGTGGATAGGTATCGGAGATAACGATTTATCTAATGGTTTCTACTTTTACAAAACTAGAGATGAAGGAATGATTATTCTACATTGTATAGCAGGAATCCCAAATGCATTTTATCAAGCGTACTGGGATGATCCGTGCGACGGAACAGGAGATATGCCTGTATTAGACTGGACAAAGGGAAATGTATTTCAAATTCAATTTCAATACTTAGGCTTTGGTGCTATTAAGTTTTCTATTGAAAATTCGAAGACAGGTGAATTTCAGTTAGTCCATACGATTAAGTATGCAAATGCCAGCACAGGTGTCAGTCTGCGAAATACTACATTACCATTTTCAGCACGAATTATTAATAATAATGTTGGAGTTGGAATACAAAGACTGAAGACCGCCAGTTGTAGTTTGTTTGTTGAAGGCACTAACACTATTAATACAAGTATTACAAATACGGTGGAAGGTAGTAAAGCAGGTAATATAACTGAAAGCCCCATTTTAAGTATCAGGAATAAAGCACTATTCAATAATAGCCTAACCAACAATTCAAATGTCTTTCCTTCGTTGATAAGTATTACTAATGAAGATACTAAGGCTAATGTTGTCAGAATGGTATTGAACGGAACACTGACAGGGGCGGGTTTTGCTGATGTTGATGCCAAAACTTCAATTGTAGATACAGACACAAAAGCAACCGCTATCGCAAACGGAACAACAATTTTTAAGATTTATGTTAATGCTACCTCAACTCAACAAATTAATCTAAGAACCTACGATATTCAATTAACCCCGAACGATGTTTTGACATTCACACAAAAGGCTGTGACGGCAGGTGGAAATGGTAATATTAATGTTATTGCTAACTTTATAGAGGATCATTGAAGCAAAAAAAGAACAATTTCATTTGTATTACTTTACTTTATTTTTGTTGTATCTTTCTTTTACAACACGAATAACATCGCTCGCTTTCCTTAATATACATCCTTCTTCTGTACACTCTATAGCAGTCTCTTTATCACCTACAGATGTAGCAGTCGCTATCTCTTCTCCTACATTAGCCTTTAATTCCGTGATACATGTCTCTTTTAAATCACTCGCCTTAAAAGGAGTGCTCTCTTCTTTGTCCGTTATGGTCTCCAATGGAATAACTACTTTCACATTGTCGTCGCGGGGTTTGTATTGCTCATAGAAAGAAACAATATCAGGCTTAGTCCATTTAATTGTCGGCTTTTTTATTTCACCGTCAAGGTTCCATTTTTCAATTTCATTCAAGTAGTCTTGTTTGGTGTTGAGGTCAGTCATCTTATATAAAGATTTTAAAAAAATCTTTTAGCAAAAATATTAAGTGTATTTTTTTACTTCACTTTTAATGTCAGTAAATTTCTCAAACCACGGCTGTTTCATAACCCATTCAAGATATGGCTTATCAATAGTTGCAACATCTTGAATTTTCTTACCTTTATACTTACCAAATGGAAAAATATCCTTTGGCTTGCCTTCTCTACTTTTTTCAATTGCCTTAATTTCTTCGTCAATCATTTTTTTTCTCTCTTACTGAAAAGAATTCCTTATTCTTTTCAATTGAAAGTCGTCCAAATTTTTCAGATAGTCTGGTGAGGGTGGTCATTGGTCTATAAAGAGTGGTAAAAAATTTTATGGAAAAAAATTAATTATTTGATATTTTGTTCTGACTTCGTCATCACAAAACATCGTTTTATACTTTAATTGCCGACGATTTTTGAGATTATAGATTCAACAAGTTGAATCCATAGCGAGAGTGCATAGCACGAAGTGAAATTATCAAATATCAAAGCCGTAAGGGATACTATCATTTTCGTTGATAAACTCACGTCCGCACCATTTATTTTCATTTACTTTCTTTTTTATGTTTGTAGTATGAATTATGCTGAAATGGTTAATGTTTTGCTGTTTGCTATTTCGTGATAAATGAATTTTCTTCATTTGAAAATCTCTAACATTTTCAATGCTTTCTCCTAAATCCATCTTTTCATATACTTCTGGATTTAGCCCTTTTGAATTCAACCCCTTACCGCGGAGATGGTAGTATCTCTTTTTTACTCCTTCATTTTTGTAGCATTCGATTATATGAACTCCTTTGCCTTTATGTTTCAAGTTATTCTTAGTAAGGTAAGGTAGAAAGGCTTCATTCGTTGTAAATTCTAACATATACAATTTTGGAGCGATCCATATTCCTCTTATTATCTTACAATAATCTCCTAAGTCATCTGTTATTCCACCAAGAGATTTATCGCCGAGTCTTTTAATTAGTTTGGCAAACCTAACATGCAACACTAGACTATCGGTATCGGTGTAATAGAAGTCGGTTTCTATGTCTTTATTTGGATTAGCCTCTTTTATGTAGTTATACATAATTCGTCTGCTATATGCTAGAATGAAAGCCCCGTAATGAGAAGGTTTAGTTATGCTCTCTTCAATTATTTCTTCCTTTCTAGGAATTCCTGATACATGCCATAGTTTGTTTCCGTCTTTATCTTTGAATTCAACCACATCGGATACATAATTTTTCGTCCAACATTTCCAATACTCCTCATTTGATTTAATATATTCTGCTTCTGTTGGGATAGGTCGTTGTATCATCTTTCCGTATAACGAATTCATAAATAGTTTGGCTAACAAATATTGCGGTGTTCCCTTTTCGCTATTTTCTTTCGCCTTAAACATTTCTAATATATATTCTTTGAATACTGGTTCTGCCTCCTCTGTATAGTATCCTTTATGAATTGTTATATCGTAGCCTTCCTTAATCATATCTTCAATATCAACACTTGTAAGCCATTGGTCTTTCATATCCGCTAAATTCCATTTTAAGGAGCCCATTTTATTTCTCTGTCCTATTCTTGAATGTAATATGTCTTTTGGTGAGATATAATCAACATTGTAAATACCGATAGCAAGATTATTATAATCAAATGGTGCGATAGCCTGCTTAATTTCTCCAACCATAAATAAATTAAGCATCGCTGTTGGGTATAAAGATACGACATCCGCATCAACTAAATAATCGGTTAATTCATCAAACGTGATTTTCCCTGCTAAGTAGTCCATGTATTGTTTTGAAACAAATCTTTTTTTGCTTGGATATGTTCTCGCTCCTATTACTGCTTTTCTGAATGCTTTTTCTTGTTCAATAGTTGGAAGTCTCACATCGTGCTTACCATCAATCATTTTCTTCCAGATATTGAAGGCAAGGCTTGAAGTTGAAATGTATGAAGTTAAATTCACCGAGTGTTTTTCAAATATCTCTGTGTTTATTTTGTCATATAACTCTTTTAACCCCATAACATCGCACTTCAAATATTCAAGACACTTATTTCTTAATTCTTCACTCATTATTTCCCATTCTGTAGCTTGGTCATGGTCGAAATCTCCTTTAAGAGTTTTACATTTCATATTTTCTAAGTTTTCTTTTAGTGTCCCCTGCGTATGCTTACACATATCCCACATTTTAATATTTTCAAATTGTAAAGAGATTATTGAGCCATTATTAATCATATGTGATTTTGGTTTAATACCTCTTCTTATTAATTCCTGTTTAATAAAGTAGTGGTCGAAGTTCGCCCCGTTAAATCCATTCACATATAAAATCGGTGCTTCTTCATCTTTCTTCTTTTTCTTTCTTACTCCTGCTACTTTCTTGACTGGATTATGTGATTGTTTGTTAGACCATTCTAATGCTAACTTTCTTCCTCTCTCTAAGGGTAAATCAAGAAATTTAGAAATACAATCTTTGCCAGCGAAATATTTAAATCCATCTGTTCCTTGTGTATATCCGACTATATAGCAGTCGTGGATATCAAAGCCATCAGAAATCATTTTGTTTCTCCATGTTTCTAGGTCATAATGAAGAATTTCATTTTTGTTATTGTATTTTTCTTTGTGGAATTTAGTTATTAAATGTCGCTGTCCGTTCTTTAAAATTCTAGTATTAGCATAATTTATTCTTTTTGGGTTGCATGTGTGCTTATCGTAATATTCATACAAACATTTTTCGCATTTGCTTTTATGTCTTTTGATTAATCCGACATAATGATTATTCTCCAAGAAAATCATAATGTCTGCTTCTTCTCCGATATTATTTGTGCTTATAGTTTCTTTTGTATAAGCATTCGTAATTTCGTATGTCTTCCCTTCCTTTATCAAAGCATTAAGGATTTTTACCGCGGTAGAAAATGGAATTGGACAATCATTAGAAAGATTGAATTGTTCTCTAATATCATTACATCTTTTTCTGTTAATGAGTGGTATATTAAGAATGTCTTTACACAGAAAGAATAAGCAATTATTATTTTTGCTAGCGGGAGATATTAATATACTTTCTTCTGATTTTGTTTTTTTACATTTATATTTCCCTTCATAGCAACCGCCTCCGTTTTCTTGAATTACTACTACCTTAGCATATTCAATGATTCGGTCATAACCTAATCCAGATGCTTCAATATTGCTTATGTTAAACTCATTCAACATTTCAATAAAATCATCATAGTTTTTTATTTGAAACGAATTTAAATGTCGCTGTCCGTTCTTTAAAATTCTAGTATTAGCATAATTTATTCTTTTTGGGTTGCATGTGTGCTTATCGTAATATTCATACAAACATTTTTCGCATTTGCTTTTATGTCTTTTGATTAATCCGACATAATGATTATTCTCCAAGAAAATCATAATGTCTGCTTCTTCTCCGATATTATTTGTGCTTATAGTTTCTTTTGTATAAGCATTCGTAATTTCGTATGTCTTCCCTTCCTTTATCAAAGCATTAAGGATTTTTACCGCGGTAGAAAATGGAATTGGACAATCATTAGAAAGATTGAATTGTTCTCTAATATCATTACATCTTTTTCTGTTAATGAGTGGTATATTAAGAATGTCTTTACACAGAAAGAATAAGCAATTATTATTTTTGCTAGCGGGAGATATTAATATACTTTCTTCTGATTTTGTTTTTTTACATTTATATTTCCCTTCATAGCAACCGCCTCCGTTTTCTTGAATTACTACTACCTTAGCATATTCAATGATTCGGTCATAACCTAATCCAGATGCTTCAATATTGCTTATGTTAAACTCATTCAACATTTCAATAAAATCATCATAGTTTTTTATTTGAAACGAATTAAATGTTTTCTTTTTATAATATCTATTTAATTCTTCGTGGTCTGTTATGTATGTAATAGTAATATGAACATCGGCGTTTCCTGTCATACCATTTCTTTTAGCATCTAATAATATAGGAATTAGAACCTCTCGCTCTAATGCGTCAGTATCGTAAAAGTTTATGTTTAATCATTGCTTCTCGTATGTAAGAGAGTTTAATCTATTATCTCGTCTAGATTTTAACTCTACTACTTTAAATTCCCTTTTGTTTTCTCTAGTCTCAGTTTTCCTCAAATTCGCCCTTACCTTCGCTAGTTCTACATTCTCCTTTGTTGGTCTGGGTGGTAGTGGTGGTGGCATTACTTTTATATTGATATGGATATAAAAATAATAAATAAATTAAATTGTTTTACCGATATTATATATAATAAAAAATCTTACCTTTAAATAGAAATTAATTTTAGTTGATACTATGATATCATCGTCTAATTTATGTTGAAGAAAAAAAGTATTTTCGCCCATTACAATTTCTCTCTTGCTTTCATTTCTTCATACTCTTTAAGTTTCCTGTTTCGTTCTTTCAATTTTTCCTTTCTTCTTATATTTACTACTTCGCGGTGCTTATGATAATAAGCAGTTGCTTTTTCATTATTCGCCTTTCGTTTGTCTTCAGGTGTGAGATATTTCTTATGTCTCCCCATATCTATATTATAAGTAATATAATTTATTTCTTTAAATGGTTTTACATTTTAAATTAAATTATTATTTAATACAATCATCACCCTTAATTTAAGTTGTGCGATTGCTTCTTCACAAATTTGCCATTTGTGGATATTCAACATGGTCGGATCAGCTAGTATTGCTATGTTTCTCTGTTCATTCCAAAACTTAAAAGCCTTACTATCGTTGAAGCGTTTCTCTTCTTGTGTATTTTTTAATCCTTCTATCGTGTGCTAGTGCTTCTGGAAAATGTAAGTTAAATAGTTCTTTCAATTCCTTGTCCGCTTGTTTCATTATAAAAGACATATTATATAAGTAATAATATTTATTTCTTTAAATGGTTTTACATTTTATTTTTATAATACCTTTCAATGTCATCCTTTCTACGAGTTATACGAATAACTTTATGTCCTCCTATCATAACCTCTTCTTTCTCAGCGAAGAAGTCTCTATGAAAGTCAGATTTTTCATGTTGATATTTTCCATATATACCTATTACCTTACCACATACACAGGTGTATTTCTGTTTTCTTCTTTCCTTTACATATTCCGCTCTCTTCTGTTCGCGAGTATCCATCTATATAAGATAGAATTTTCTTTTTATGATACATACATGTTTTCTTGTAGTGTGCTGTATAAGGCTATTTGGTTGTTTTTGTTTCTTTGTATTTATTTTACTGGGAAATCAATAGGAGAGGGTGCGATACATTTTACGAAGGTCGTTTTTGAGGAAAAAAAACGACCCAGTAAATTTCATGTTATACTAACCTAGTTTGCTTTACTTAAAAAAAAAATTTGCTTTACTTTTATTTTTCCGCTTTACTTTTATTTTTTCTGTAAAAATATAAAGGAATTTCTTTATTCTGCTTTCTTGTATTTATCAAAAATTCTGCTTTTTTATTTTGCTGTTTTGTTGCTTAGTATTGATTTGCGGGAAATCAATAGGAAGGACGATACATTTTACGAAGGTCGTTTTGAGGATACGAAAAAACGACCCAGTAAAACGTGTATTTATCTACTTGGTGTGTTTGTTTTCGCTGTGAGAGGGGGTTGTGAAATGTCGTTATTCTGTTTCTGTCTTGTTACTGTTTGCCCTACTTGGCACTCTTGTGAAATACATGTATCCTATACCTGTTTTCTTTGTTTTCTCTTAGCGTACATGTTGGCTGTCTTGAACATGCACAAAACGTGTGTTTTTATGTTTGTTTTCCTTGTCCTTGTCAGCTTTGTTTTCCTTATCTGTCTGTGCACTTTCTTTTTCTGCAACTATTTCATGTGTTTGTGTCAAATACCTTTCCCCTTGCCTTGACCTGTGCTCCTACATTGTATTTACGTGTCCCCCAAGTAATTCCCCCCCTTCAATTCACATTTTCATTCACGTTTTCCGTTGCCACTCACGACATGTATGCTTGTATTTATCCATTTTTTTAATTTGTGTCTCCTTGTTCACATTCACCTATGTGCTATATGTAGTCTTTTTTGCTTTTCTGTGTTTGTTCTTGTTGTATATGAGGTGCTCTTGGAATCTGATGATAAATTTGTATTTTTTTCAGGGTGTCTACATGCAGGCTGCGCTTCCTTTGGTGAACGACCCCGTCTTTGGCCCTCCCCACTTCGCCGACCTCATGTCAGAGCGTCAGCTCACTGACTTGGTCGAGGGGTGGAATGTGGGGTGGCCTGCTGCGGTTCCTGGGGAGGAATACGCGGTTACCTTGCGCCGCGTCATTTATGCTGCCTGGCCCCAGCACGTTGGGGTGGGGGGGTCCCGCCCCCCCTCCGCACCGAACGTAGGGAGGTCTCGCTGCACAACGTGGCAGCAGCCCCCCCCCCCCCCCCCCCCCCCCCAGACCTGGCATTAGGCCAAAAACAAAATTCAATAGCTGCCAAGACTTGTTTTTGCTCCCCCGGCAAACCCTTAGGCGGGGTGCAAAAAGCAACCTTTATTTCAAAGTGATGTCGGACTTTGAACACCCCCCCAGTACCGTCCGTGCCCTCTTTGAGGGCACGGGCGTTAATATCGTCTACGACACGGTCAGTGACGACCCGTCACTGCCGTTCCGGGGTGTTTTGGTGGTGGGGTTCCCCGACTTACATAACATTGCTTCTGCCATCACCGGGCAGCCACCAAGTGTGGATATGGACGTGAGCGTCCTGACTGCTTACAAATCAGAATTGAGGAGAGTTGCGACAATCCTGAAGGACAAAGATCACGTTGTCAAAAAAAGAAAACGTGCAGAGCCAGAGGAGGTGCCCCCCCCCCCCCTTCAAGGGTCTTTTTTTTTTTTTTTTTTTTTTTTGTTTGTTTTGTTTTTGTTTTTTTTAGGTGTGGACATCAAAGTAATTTCACCATCAACTGCAAAAAAAAAATATTAAGCCTCAGAGATATTTCAGTGCCTTATTATTAATAAAATATTTTACTACTACTGATTAATTACAATATTAATGCACGTAAGCCGGTTCAATAATAATAATAATAATAATAATAATAATAATAATAATAATAATAATAATAATAATAATAATAATAATAATAATAATAATAATAATAATAATAATAATAATAATAATAATAATAATAATAGTGCTTCTCTGTCAATGGCTGATGCAAATCTGCACATGCGCCTCCATCGTCTCACCCGTGAGGGGAGTACGAAGAATTGACGAAAGGCTCTAATGACACCCCCGCAAGGGCAGTTCCAACACTTCCAGACGGGCCGGTATGTTCAATGAAAATACTGGTGGCACCGACGGGAATCGAACTGGTGACAGGGCCCAGAAGGTAGAACTTGAACACTGGGCTATCACGGTGTCCATAATAATTTATAATAATAATAATAATAATAATAATAATAATAATAATAATAATAATAATAATAATAATAGTAATAATAATAATAATAATAATAATAATACTATGATATAATAATATTAATATTAATATTAATAATAATAATAATAATATTGCTGTTGACATTCAAGACAACAACAAAAATTAGTTTTTCATTTTTGTGTCAGATTTTCATTTTTGTGACAGTTTTTCATTTTTGTGACAAAAATTCAAATTTTCAAATTTAACGGTAACATTTCGCGAAAATTTACGATATTTTGCGGACGAATATAGCCGTTAATTTGAAAAATTCAAATTTTCACCCAAAATCAAAATTCCAACCAAAACTGAAATTCCAACCAAAACAGAAAAATCCATTTTTTTTGTTGTCTTGAATGTCAACAGCAATAATAATAATAATAATAATAATAATAATAATAATAATATTAATAATTTATTAATCCAAAAAAATCCTCATCCGCCCACATCCTCTCCTTGCTGAGACCGATGACAAGGTCTAAATCAACTTCAGCTTCAGCGCGGCACTCTTCTTCATGTTTCTGAAAAGGTTATTTTGTACACATAGTACTTAGCGCAAATTGAGCAACGGAAATTGTAGTCTTTTTTCTTGTACCCCCAGAACTGGAGCTCTTTGACACGATAGTTAGCCTGTAAAAGCTCTAACATCCACGTATCATGAGTCGCGACGAGTGTTACGCTTGAAAAAAAGCTGTGAATGCATGTTGTTCACTAGCTCCAGCGACTGACAAGAAAACTAGGCCTTCGGTTTAATGAAGTTAACAATTTAACCTCTGGTCGATCCATACAAATCGTTAGCTCAAGAGCTATTGATTTAACTAGATGGTGACCTACGTCTCAAGTTATTAAAGATAATGAGAAATTATTAAAATATTAAAGTATTAAAATAAAATGACTTAGATAAAAAATATTAAAATAAAATAAAATAATAATAATAATAATAGTGCTTCTCAGTCAATGGCGAATGCATTTCTGCACATGTGCCTCCATCGTCTCACCCGTGAGGGGAGTACGAAGATTTGACGATAGGCTCTACTGACACCCCCGCAAGGCAGCTCCAAGCCTTCCAGACAGACCCATACTTTCAAAGAAAATATCCTTTGAAAATACTGGCACCGACGGGAATCGAACTGGCGACAGGTCCCAGATGGTAGACCTTAACCACTGGGCTGTCGCGGTGCCACTAATAATAATAATAATAATAATAATAATAATAATAATAATAATAATAATAATAATAATAATAATAATAATAATAATAATAAT
>WBZZ01006842.1:175000-182500 GCA_019918135.1 Paulinella micropora | reverse complement strand
TAATAATATTATATATATATATATGTATATATATGTTGAAAGAGTTATATTCTCACTCAGTACTATATATTATATATATACATAAATATATATAATATATATATTTATATATATGTTGAAAGTGTTATATTCTCACTCAGTACTATATATAACGGTGGCACTCGCAAAAGCTGGTAGACACGAGGTGACTCCCCAAGGGGGTTTGGCCAACCACACTCCGGCTTAGGATGTGATCAACGCTGAACTTGTCCCACACTCAGGTATCATCTGATGATGAGGTGTCCAACGCCCTCTTTAGGCCCGTAGGCAGTGTCAGGATTCTTGCATCCTTAAGAGATATGCTTTGAGTTCCTTTTTGAATTCTACTTTGTATGAGATATCTCTTAGGTGCTCTGGCAGCTTATCCCATTGTGCTTGTGCTGCTCTGCTGTATTGACCCGTCGTTGAGTCGTTGTACATGTGTTTCTTTGATGACCGCCTAGTGTTGTAGTTATGAACAGCTGTGATTGGTCGGATATTGTTGTAGTGAAGGGGAAGGAAAGCCTTGAAGGCTGGGTAAATAAGGGAGTGTGCATCCATGCATACGCTGTACTTATACATGTTAAGTATGTTGAGTAAGCGTAGTTTGGCAAAAAGAGGCTTGGTAGGTGTTCTCCATGATTTGAGACATATCAGACGGACTATACGTTTTTGGATGATAATGAGTGGATGTATAATGGTGTTGTAGTCATCAGATCCCCATATAGAGATACCATACATAAGTAGGGGGTATACATGTGCATAGTAAAGTTGGAAGAGGATGTGAGTGGGAAGTAGGCTGTTCACATAACGAAACATTTGGACGAATGGTTGAAGGCGGAATATAATAGATTGTATATGTTCACGGAAGGACAGGTTGCTTTGGATGATTGTACCTAATACTTTTACCTTTCGTTCTTGTTGGAGCCTCTTGCCGTCGATAGTCAAGTCGAGCTGCACCTTCTGTTCGTGCTTGTGGAAGATAGTGTAGGTGGTTTTGGTGGGGTTGGGTACTAGGTTATGTCTGTAGAAATAGTTGACAAGGTTCGTTGTATCAGTTTGTGCTTGCTCTTGGAGTTGTTCTTTATTCTTAGCAGCAATGATAAGTGTGGTGTCATCTGCGTATGCAAAGACTGTCCCGTGTGTTAGTGAAAGTATAATATCATTGATGTATAGAATGAAGAGCGTTGTTGAGAGTGTGCTACCTTGCGGGATCCCATGTGTGATCTTGCGTGGATAAGAACGAGCATATTGGGTAAATACTGTTTGGTATCGTTTTGTGAGGTATGATTTAAAAAAGGTAGTGGTGTTATCGCTAAAATTTATATTATTTCGTAGTTTATGGATCAGTGTTTCATGATCTATAGTGTCATAGGCTTTCGATAGGTCAATAAATAGAGCAAGTACATACCTTCCTGGGCCTTTGAGGTTTTGGATGTGATTTAAGATGGTTTGTGTAGTGATTGTTGTGTTCGAGTGTGCCTACTACTACTGCTACTACTACTACTACTACTACTACTACTACTACTACTACTACTACTACTACTACTTACTACTACTACTACTACTACTACTACTACTACTACTACTACTACTACTACTACTACTACTACTACTACTACTTACTACTACTACTACTACTACTACTACTACTACTACTACTACTACTACTACTACTACTACTACTACTACTACTACTACTACTACTACTACTACTACTACTACTACTACTACTACTACTACTACTACTACTACTACTACTACTACTACTACTACTACTACTACTACTACTACTACTACTACTACTACTACTACTACTACTACTACTACTACTACTACTACTACTACTACTACTACTACTACTACTACTACTACTACTACTACTACTACTACTACTTACTACTACTACTACTACTACTACTACTACTACTACTACTACTACTACTACTACTACTACTACTACTACTACTACTACTACTACTACTACTACTACTACTACTACTACTACTACTACTACTACTACTACTACTACTACTACTACTACTACTACTACTACTACTACTACTACTACTACTTACTACTACTACTACTACTACTACTACTACTACTACTACTACTACTACTACTACTACTACTACTACTACTACTACTACTACTACTACTACTACTACTACTACTACTACTACTACTACTACTACTACTACTACTACTGCTACTACTACTACTACTAGCTACTACTAGCTACTACTACTACTACTACTAACTGTTACTACTGCTAACTCCTCCTACTACTACTACTACTATCCCCCTCTTTCTCTCTCTCTCTCTCAGACTCTCTCTCTCTCTCTCTCTCTCTCTCTCTCTCTCTCGCTCGCTCACTCGGCACTGGAAACGTCTCTCAAATACGCACGACCCACGAGGGTAGTGACATGTCCTCTACAGCACATGCATACACTCCAAGACTCCCGTGCTTCCCGTACGATTACCTGATAAACTCAATACTTTAATACTCGCGGTTCTACGTTCACGACTGTACGGGACCTCCTATGCTTCATTCGCGGCCTACGTTCACGACCGGACGGAACCTTTTATGTTTTGTACATGTGTTTTCTTTTGTCTTTTGTTTATGTTTTTTGCCCCAGTGCCGTGACAACGAAGAATGTCAGCACGCCCAATACACCTTCTTCCTCTCCAACGCCCACGACAGGACCGTCTAGCCAATTAAGGAGGACCAGCTCCTTGCAACTTCTGAATCTCGCTCCGTCCTCCTGTACGACCAACCTATTTCCCACCACCCACGTCTCTTTTTACGAACTGTTCTTTAGCTATTGACAGTGCCATTTTTTCTGGTTCGTATTACCAATATTCTCTAACTAAATGTGAACACCGCACATTCTCGCTATGCAGACAACAAGGATCAGGGAGTGTGGACAGGGCCGGGGGGGGGGGGGGGGGGGAAGGTACGAGAAATAAAAAAATAAAAATACAAAAGAAGAAAAGAACAAGAGAATAGAGGGACATTACAAAGAAAACGAGAGGGACGGGGCCGCTGTCCTGGGCACTGAGGTACGCGATAAAACCAGTGATGAAAAACCGAAGCACACAAATCACTCGAAATGCCCACCCCCCCCCCCTCCCCGCCTCACACACTTTTTCGGGGAGGAGGGTGGGGGGGGGGGGGGGAGGGGGGGGGAGGTGTGAGGGTGTGTATGTGTGTGTGTGTGGGGGGGGGGGAGGCCGGGCTATTTTTTTGTATGCAAATGCCACACAAAATTTTTGTTTTTGTTGTTTTTCAATTTTGTTTGGAAAAGGAGCTTCCAACAACCGGATGGGGGGGGGAAGAGCAAAAAGAACTAGACCACCTTTTTTTTAGATACTGTTGTGTTTCTGTTGATTTTTTAACAAGTATTATGCTATTAAATAGTCCACTGCTTTACTTTCTTTCTCTCACAAAGAAAAGGACTCTTAGCGCAAAGATTCTCCGTTTCAATAGACAGCTTAGTGAACGCAATGGCGCAGGCATCAAACGTAAGGCACTTGCAGAAAATATTGTCTGACAGTCAGAGGTGCGCGTGTTGCATAGACGCCGAAGACCCCGGCAGTAGCGTTTGCAGCGTGGCACACCGTCTCCATACCAAAGTGCAAGAGTTGTGTAAGGTGCGGGGGGGCCTCCCCCGGGTATATTGTCTGTATCCCGACCAAAAATATAATTTTCTTGGCCCCGACGCCAACATCAAGGATATGCTCCGTATTTTGATACAGAAAGACTCCTACAAAGAGCACGAAAACGACAAATGTCCGGTTCCAGCTACATTGCGAGACCCGGACACGGATTTGGTGCTGGCAGTGATACCGAAGTCTCGGGCCTTGCCCCATACAAACGCTGTGAAATATGTTGTCACTAATCTAGCAATAATTACGCAGCAAATACAAATCAGGCAGGCCCGCCTGGCCCAGCAATTTCGACGAGTGCGAAATCCTGACCTGTATGATTGCGTCCATACAAGCAACAAAAAATCGTTTTCTGATGCTGAATGCTTTTGCGGCAGGCCAAGACTCTGATCTTGGCGACAAGTTAGTGCCCCTCTTGCTCGAAAAATTTATTGCATTACCAGATGGAGAGTTTAAGACCGGCGATGTTAGCAAGCATGTAGTGAGCAGAGTCACGTTCGAGAGGGCCTTGGTGAACGTGTCGCTCCATGGGGGGCCTGTGCGTTCTGAATGATAAGTTTATGAAAACTCAACTCTGCAACAACAAATGGAACGATGAAAAACTCTTGATCGAACCCTTCAATATATCCTCCAGTCCAAACATGAAACTACTAAAAAGCATGCATCACCTGTCGGCTCTTTTCCTAAATTACGATTTTACTCATACGAATTCGGTTGTTTTGGATCTTACCAAGTTCAACACGTTAGCGCCGGGATCCTCTGTCCAAGAGGCGCAAGGCTTGTGTGAGCCAAAGGGGTCCGTTTACGATTGTCAAACAAGTGCGCCGTTTGCGCTGGAATTTCTTGGCGCACGCACGCTGATCCAGAGTCTCGTAACTAGCTGTGTCAACGCAAAAGAACTTATATTTCGTGTGGACAGACAGATCTTCAACACGTTGTCCGTAAGCGACGGGTCTGACGCGAGTGTTACGCAGGCAGAACCGGAATATCGTACCATCAAGAAGTTACGGGTTGTAGATGACGAGCTTCGGGAAAGCAAATTGTTGTTTCGCATCAATTATTTGCAGATGCTTGTCTGGTCCTGGAAGCTTCAATCCGAAACTGAGACGAAGCTGTTTCTGCACAGGGCCGACCGTTTGCACACTATAGTGTTGAGCACCGCAGTTGTATCCAGCTCCGCCAGCCTAACGATCCACATCAAAGCCAAGGATGAAAAAGAAGCGCCGATCTTCACGCGGGGGGGGGCTGACATTAGCCTGGCGGCTGGCCCCGTCTTTAGACCCTGCAGGAAACGCATTGGACTTAGACCCAGAATTCTGCATGTGCCTGTTATCCGAACCTGTTTCGGAAAAAAGATATTATCAAACTCTCGAACGAAGAAGAGGACGACGAGGACCAAGACGAAGACGACGGAGAGATGTTAGCCGACGATTTACTATTGAACAGCCCAGAAATAATAGCGCGCGATGCTCCGACCAGGAGGAAGAAGCAAAAGGGTCTAACCATAAGCTTGAACAAGATGCACAATTTGCCAAGATGGTGTCGTTATCTAAACTGTCTCAAAAACAAAAGTTACAATGGAGCAGCCAAGACAGAGCGCGCGAAGCTCTGCGTGAAATGAAGTACGAAACTAAGAAAGAAGGGGAGTATGAGGAGGAGATCGAGGAGATTGAAATAGCTGGACAGTCAGATATGCTGTCGCGGGACAAACTGCCTGACACTCAACCCAAGATCGCACATGTAAGAATCATACTGCACTCTACGGCGTCGTCGCCTCGGGCCAATCTGATCTTGGACTGCGTCAGAGCCCGAAAGGTTTCCATCCTCTCTTGCCAAGAAAATAGCCAGGGAGTGCTGGTCGAATTCCGGAACGACGATGTTGACAGTTTTGACCATCCTACGGGTTGCAAAATAATCAAAAGGACCCGCAAGCCTATTCCAAAATCCTTTGACGAAATCTACGCTGAAGTGACGCGCCCCCTGGATATTGCAAACTTACGTCATTTGTTGATGGTACCAAGGTCAAAAGAACTTGCTCTACCAACGCTGCCGAATAACATCATTGATTAAATGCAGAGACATCAGTAACGTTCTGAAAAACGAAAAGAAGTTATTACGTAATGAAGCTTTTTTCAAACAGCAGCTTCAATTTTGGTTGCAGCGCTGTAATCAAACCTTAGCTGAGAACAGCGCAAGAGAAAGAGAACGGGCAAAAGAGTCGGAGAAAGGGGGAGGAGAAAGTTTATGAGAAGAAAAACAAAAAGATTAATAAATCAAACGTCTCTTTCGCTTCTCCTTTTTTTATTTATACCAGATTAAAGAAGAGCACTTGAAACCCGCAACAGAATCGCCCGGATGCGACCACAACCCGAAAACTGCCCCCCCCCCCCCCCGCCCACCCTCCCCTCCTCACACACTTTGGGGGGGGGGGGGGGGGTGGGAGGCGCGGTGTGAGGGTGTGCGCGGCGGGGGGCCGGGTTTTTTTTTTCGCAGGCAAATGCGCCAAAGTTTTGCTTTTGTTCTGTTTTTTTTAATTTTATTTGGAAAAGGAGCTTCCAACAAGCGGAGGGAGAGGGGGGTGGGGTGGGAGGACGGGTGCGAGGGAGTTTCTTTTGGCAGGGGTAGGGGGTGGGGAGGGGAGGAGGGGGGGGGGGGGGGGTGAGAAGCGGGAATAGGAGAGGGAATGCGTTTAGTAACGTTAGCCACCCGGCAGGAGTCACTTAAGGGGACGGCGATGACGGTAAGTACGAAGGCGACGACGGCAACGTCGTGGGCGATGACGGCTGGTACGAAGGCGACGATGGCATCATCGTCGAAGGCGACATCGGCGTGGGCGATGACGGTTGATACGAAGGCGACATCGGCGTGGGCGATGACGGGTGATACGAAGGCGACATCCCGGCGTGGGTGATGGCGGCATCGTCGCTGGCGAATCGTACAAGCCCCCTGGTTGGCGGGGCCCGGGGTCGGCGCCCCTGTCGGCTTCGGCCGACACTCACGTAAATACTCCCAGCACTGCTCGAGCAACTGTCTGGGCGTTTCCGATAACGAAGTAAACGAGATCTCACAATAGATGCAATTCGTTTTTTCATCTTCCAATGTGGCATGGTTTGTTTTGTGCCCATACGTTAATTGCTTGATGTCGTGTAGCTTTCTTCATGTCACGTTCCCATGCCTTAGGATGGTACCAAAGTTGTTCTATGTTGACTGTTTTGTCTAGGACGGCTCCTTTGGAATCAATACGGAATGCTATTGGTTGTTCTGTATATAACAGCAAATGTTTTGCCATAGAGGAGGAAAGTCGACAATAAGGTCCAGTCCACAAAAGTTGTATATGTGACTGTTCGTGTTTTCCCAGTCGTAGCAGTGGTGCCGGTTCATAAATCTTGTGTTGCGGTAAACTCGCATCATGTAATCAGAGTCAGTCTTGTCTCCTCCCTTCCCATATCTTGTGATTGTTACCTTCTCATTGTTATCGAATTGATCGAGGAGTGAGGTAAGAGAGGAAGAGTAGTGGGTGTTGACGCCGTTTCGGCCAGCCCAGATGGTCAAATTATTAATTCGATTGTGTAGACCATTGAGCATCCAGCACATTTTTGAACAGCATTGAGCCGCTTTGTTCCCGCACACACATGGTTTTGTCTTTTTCCGTTCTTTGATTGGAAGGGATCGTGAGACATTTTGTGTGTGTGTTATGTTTGCTTTGAAACTTTATATGCAAGCTGGTCTTTTCATATTCATTTTTGGCGTTAACCACTGAATAAAAGACTTTTTTGTTTGCACCCTGATAGATTTTGAATGTAGTTTTTC
>WBZZ01006842.1:157500-160000 GCA_019918135.1 Paulinella micropora | reverse complement strand
CATAGATATAGATATAGATATAGATATAGATATTAACCTGGGTAAGGTATCTGCCTAGCCAAGACAGATATAGATATAGATATAGATAAAGATATAGACATAGATATAGATATATATGAAGATATAGATATAGATATAGATATAGATATAGATATAGATATAGATATTAACCTGGGTAAGGTATCTGCCGAGCCAAGACCTCCCACAAGAAGATGCCTAGATATAGATATAGATATAGATACAGATATAGATACAGATATATAGATATAGATATAGATATCGATATAGATTTCGATACAGATATCGATATAGATATAGATATCGATATCGATATCGATATCGATATAGATATCGATATAGGTATAGATATACCGAACATGAAGACATCTGTTTTCACGCTGTAGATGTGTAGTGGAGGCATGGCCTCGGGAGCCATCCACTTCCACGGGCCGCCTATTCATTCAACAACCAGAAAAGTCAATTAGTGCAATGTCACGGTAATATTTCGCGAAAATTGTCCTGATTTTGCGGACGGTTATAGCCGTTAAATTGTACATCCGTTTTTCACGCAGTATGTGTGTAGTGGGAGGCATGGCCTCGGGGGCACCATCCACTTTCAGAGGCCGCCTATGTATTCAACAACCAGAAAAAAAAAAAAAACTCAAATTAGTGCAATTTAACGGTAACATTTCGCGAGAATGGTTAACGGCAATATTTCGCGAAAATTGCACCGATTTCGCGGACGGATATAGCCGTTAAATTGTACATCCGTTTCTCACGCTGTGGGGGGGGTAAAAGAGGCATCGCCTCGGGGGAGCCATCCACTTCCAGGGACCGCCTACATACATACAATATGTCAAATGAACATAATATTCTACATGTATATGTGTATATTTGTATCATACATGTACATATGTAATATATTTGTATCGCCTCTTTTTAAAGCAGGCTCAATGTTCTCTTCACTGCCTGCAAACTACACATACATACATGCATACATACATACATAAGAGGTATCCCAAAAGAAAATGCCGGACTTTGATTCTATCTTTCTCTGGGAAGAAGGCTGAGATAGCTTGTTTTATTCCATATGCACAAATTTCAGGCCCGTAGAAATGGTGTTATCTAAACTAGGTGCATGGGGCTGGAACCCCATCAAAGTAAGGAGAGAGAAAAAACTTCGGGAAATTCCTGAAATTTTTTTTGTTGTTGGGGCGTCCGCAGATTGGATGTCCCTCATGTTCGGTCGTGCTTACCGAAGCCTTGTCCCGGAACGGACCAGACCTGAGCTGGAATGTCCTAGCATGCCCCAAAGATATTCCACAGTATGCAGCGTCCCCCAGCCTCAAGCTCTTGTTCAGTGATATGTCCGAAATATCCGACAAGGAAAACCTTGCAAACGAAACTTGAATTTTTTTTTGGAATTTTCAAAAACACCGCTTTTCGATTATTGTTTTCTATGAAAAGAAGAATGAGATAGCTGGTGTCATTCCATATACACAAAATACAGGAGACGTGTGATAGTGTGAGGCACCTGTATGCATGGGGCTTTGGAACTCCTCGCAGGAAAAAAAAGATAAAAAAGATTGAGACGTTAAAAAAAAAATTCCGACGTCTCCCGAATTTGGATGATCCTAAACTCGACGTCTCCCAAGCAGGGATCTCCCGGGATGTCCCTTCTGAGGGACTTCCCGGAGTGTCCCTACGACTGTCCCAGGGCCCATCTCACCCCCAGACCCCAGCCCTTTCTCAGAAATGTAAGATCTCCAAACTCAACAAGTGAGTTACCGCAGAACAGCCCGCAGCCTGACAGAATGTCATTTCTACCCCAAGCAAGTATATATATATATATATATATATATATATATATATATATATGAAAACGCGCATGCGACATCTTTGACTTGCATAGGTACAGAACAGTAAAGAATAGGATCAGTATCTGTGGACAAGAACGCGGGAAACCAAACCACACATCGATTCTGGGCTTTCTTAGCTAGAAAAAATGCTAACTTTTTTTGGTTTTTACCTCGCGAACAAGGGAGATCACGACTATCGTGGGTCGCTTTAGAGAGCTTCTGGTTAGATATAAGTGCCCTTCAATGTATCCTTGCCTTTGTCCACTTCAGACAGAAATCAATGAAAAGGAAGTTGAGGTACCAGAATTGATCCTGACTGACTTTCACAACAATATATAACTTTCTGTCTACCTCGATGTAAAATGTAAACCATAACATATGTGCAATGGTATACTATTTCTACGAGCCTGTAGTGTCTACACATGGAATGAAAACAGCTATTAGATAGATAGATAGATAGATAGATAGATAGGTAGATAGATAGGTAGGTTGGTAGGTAGGTAGGTAGGTAGATAGACAGATAGATAGATAGATAGATCGGCCTTGTTCCTATAGAGAGATAGAAACAAAGTCCGGCATTTTCTTTTGAGACACGTCTTACATACATTACATACATACATTACATACATACATACACACAT
>WBZZ01006842.1:147500-150000 GCA_019918135.1 Paulinella micropora | reverse complement strand
GTATGTATGTATGCGTATGTTTGCGTATGTATGTATGTATGTATGTATGTATGTATGTATGTATGTATACATACATACATACATACATACATACATACATACATACGCATACATACATACATACATACATACATACATACATACATACATACATACATACATACATACATACGCATACATACGCATACATACGCATACATACGCATACATACATACATACATACATGCATACATACATACATACATACATACATACATACATACGCATAAATACGCATATATACGCATATATACGCATACATACATACATACATACATACATGCATACATACATACATACATACATACATACATACATACATACAAACATACATATATACATGTATATACCTTGACAGGTCGGCCCCTCTGAACTGGACCTAGATAGATAGATAGATAGATAGATAGATAGATAGATAGATAGATAGATAGATAGATAGATAGATTGATAAATAGATAGATAGATGGATGCATCGATGGATCGATGGATCGATGGATAGATAGATAGATAGATAGATAGATAGATAGATAGATAGATAGATAGATAGATGGATCGATGGATCGATGGATAGATAGATAGATAGATAGATGGATCGATGGATAGATAGATAGATAGATAGATAGATAGAAAGACAGATAGATTGATAGATGATAGATAGATAGATAGATAGATGAGATGTCGCAAAGGAATGTAGTCCTTGCAAAGGAACGCAGTTTCACATCAAACAATAAGATAGATAGATAGATAGATAGATAGATAGATAGATAGATAGATAGATAGATAGATAGATGGATCGATGGATAGAGATTCACACATACATACATACATACATACATACATACATACATACATACATAGATACATAGATACATACATGCATACATACATACATGCATACATACATAAATACATACACATACATACATACATACATACGTATAGATGCATGCATTCACACTAATTGAAAACACGTATACAAATACAAAATTTTCATCTGAATAATATTTCTCAACACATATGCAAATACGTACACATGCTCCTTCTTACAGCTAACCAGCAGCCCTCTGATCTCTGATCGAAAACATACAAGAACACACACTTAAACTAGAATCTTATGCCGCTAGCCACAAATGCGACGTGTTTTGCGGGGCGAGCCCGCAAAACACGTCAAAATTTGGCGCGCCGCATATGTGGTTTCATCGGTAAACTGACTATACTTTGTGGAGGTGACCGATAAATAAATGTTCTAAGATATATATACATACCACATGGGGCTTGGCCCCGATCTTCTTGGAGATGATGGCCTCATGTAAGAACAGACCAAATGCAGAGGACTTCAGGGCGTTATAGCGACCGATGCTGCCACCGGAGCCTGGAGATAGATAGGTAGATAGGTAGATAGGTGGGTAGGTAGGTAGGTAGGTAGGTAGGTAGGCAGGCAGATAGGTAGATAGGTAGATAGATTGAGGGCGTTGTAGCGACCGATACTGCCAGCGGAGCCTGGAGATAGATACGTAGATAGGTAGATAGGTAGGTAGATATGTAGATAGGTAGGTAGGTAGGTAGAGGTAGGTAGGTAGATAGATAGGTAGATAGATAGATAGATAGATAGATAGATAGATAGATAGATAGATAGATAGATAGATGAACAAACAAATAGACAAATAGACAGACATATAGATAGATAGAAAGATAGATAGATAGATACCTCTAGAGGTATAAGAGCTGGCGTACTTCTCCGTCAAGCTGCTGCTACCGGGGCGGGGTACCTGACCAGATAGATAGATAGATAGATAGATAGATAGATAGATAGATAGTGTAAGAGCTGTTGTATTTTTCCGTGAAGCTGCTGGTGGCACCGGTACGGGGTAACTATCCAGAAATATAGATAGATAGATAGATAGATAGATAGATAGATAGATAGTGTAAGAGCTGTTGTATTTTTCCGTGAAGCTGCTGGTGGCACCGGCGCGGGGTAATTATCCAGATATAAGATAGATAGATAGACAGATAGATAGATAGATAGATAGATAGATAGATAGATAGATAGATAGATAGATAGTGTAAGAGCTGGCGTATTTCTCCGTCAAGCTGCTGGAACCGGGGCGGGGTACCTGACCAGATAGATAGATAGATAGATAGATAGATAGATAGATAGATAGTGTAAGAGCTGTTGCATTTTCCCGTGAAGCTGCTGGTGGCACCGGTACGGGGTATCTATCCAGATATATAGATAGATAGATAGATAGATAGATAGATAGATAGATATAGATGAGATATCGACTAATGTCAGAAAAAAGGAGCTTCTGATTTCGTCAACCAAGGAAGTCTGTGTAAAGTATTGACCCGATGCCCAGCTAAGCCGTGATGTTTGCACGGAAGGGACTGATACAGGCGATACCAAATCTCCCTAGTACCAGGCGGGGCCAGGGCTCGTTCCATAAGCGCCCCTTGCAGAAC
>WBZZ01006842.1:125000-130000 GCA_019918135.1 Paulinella micropora | reverse complement strand
TACAGACATACATAGATACACAAATACATACATAGATACATAGATACATACATAGATACATACATAGATACATAGATACATACATACATACATACATACATTCATGCACACATACATACATAAATACGTACATACATACATAGATACATGCATGCATTCGTACATACATACATACGTACATACAGTGGTTCTGAGCGCTGCCACGTTTACGGTGTGGGCCCGACGAAAAGGGGGAGGTCTAGATACCTATGTGGGTATGTATGTATGCATGCATGTATGTGTGTATGTATGTATGTATGTATGTATGTATGTATGTGTGTGGGCCCGACGAAAAAAGGGAGGTCTAGATACCTATGTGTGGGGAGGTCTAGATACCTATGTGTGTGTGTATGTATGCATGTATGTATGTATGTATTTATGCATGTATGTATGTATGTCTTTATGTAAGTATGTATGTATGTATGTATGTGTGTGGGTCCGACGAAAAGGGGGAGGCATAGATACCTATGTGGTTATGTATGTATGCATGTATGTATGTATGTATGTAATGTCTTTATGTATGTATGTAGGTATGTATGTATGTGTGTGTGTGTGTGAACCCGACGAAAAAGGGGAGGTCTAGATACCTATGTGTGTATGTGTGTATGTATGTATGTATGCATGTATGTATATATATGTGTGTGTGTGTGGGTCCGACGAAAAAGGGGAGGCCTAGATACCTATGTGGGTATGTATGTATGCATGTATGTATGTATGCATGTATGTATTCATGTATGTATGTATATATGTATGTATGTATGTATGTATGTGTGTGTGTGTGTGTGTGTGTGTGTGTGGGTCCGACGAAAAAGGGGAGGCCTAGATACCTATGTGGGTATGTATGTATGTATGTATGTATGTATGTATGTCTTTATGTATGTATGTATGTATGCATGTATGTATGTATGTGTGTGTGTGTGTGTGTGTGGGTCCGACGAAAAGGGGGAGGCATAGATACCTATGTGGGTATGTGTGTATGTATGTATGTATGTATGTAGGTATGTATGTATGTATGTGTGTGGGTCCGACGAAAAGTGGGAGGTCTAGATACCTATGTATGTATGTATGTATGTATGTATGTATGTATGTATGTATGCATGTATGTGTGTGTGTGTGGGTCCGATGAAAAAGGGGAGGCATAGATACCTATGTGGGTATGTGTGTATGTATGTATGTATGTATGCATGTATGTATGTATATATGTATGTATGTCTTGTATGTGTGTATGTATGTATGTCTGTATCTGTGTGGGTCCGACGAAAAGGGGGAGGCATAGATACCTATGTGGGTATGTATGTATGCATGTATGCATGTATGTCTTTATGTATGTATGTATGTCTTTATGCATGTATGTATGTCTTTATGTATGTATGTATGTGTGTGAGCCCGACGAAAAAGGGGAGGCCTAGATACCTATATGTGGGTATGTATGTATGATATTAATGTATGTATGTACGTATGTATGTATGCATGTATGTATGCATGTATGTATGTATGTATGTATGTATGTGTGGGCCCGACGAAAAGGGGGAGGCATAGATACCTATGTGGGTGTGTATGTATGTATGTATGTATGTATGTATGCATGTCTTTATGTATGTATGCATGTATGTATGTATGTGTGTGTGTGAGCCCGACGAAAAAGGGGAGGCCTAGATACCTATGTGGGTATGTGTGTATGTATGTATGTGTGTATGTACACATGTATGTATGTATGTATGTGTATGTATGTATGTATGTATGTATGTATGTGTGTAGGCCCGACGAAAAAGGGGAGGCATAGATACCTATGTGGGTATGTATGTATGCATGTATGTATGTATGCATGTATGTCTTTATGTATGTATGTATGTATGCATGTATGTGTGTGTGTGGGTCCGACGGAAAGGGGGAGGCATAGATACCTATGTGGGTATGTGTGTATGTATGTATGTATGTATTTATGTATGCATGTCTTTATGTATGTATGTATGTATGTGTGTGAGCCCGACGAAAAGGGGGAGGCATAGATACCTATGTGGGTATGTATGTATGCATGTATGTATGTATGTATGTATGTATGTATGTAGGTGTGTGGGCCCGACGAAAAGAAAGAGGCATAAATACCTACGTTTGTATGTTGTATGTGTGTATGCATGTATGTATGTATGTATGTATGTGTGTATGTGTGTGGGTCCGACGAAAAGGGGGAGGCATAGATACCTATGTGGGTATGTATGTATGCATGTATGTATGTATATATGTATGTATGTATGTATGTATGCATGTATGTATGTATGTATGCATGTGTGTGTGTGTGTGTGGGTCCGACGAAAAGGGGGAGGCCTAGATACCTATGTGGGTATGTATGTATGCATGTATGTATGTATGTATGTATGTATGTATGTGTGTGTGTGTGTGTGTGTGTGTGTGGGCCCGACGAAAAGGGGGAGGCCTAGATACCTATGTGGGTATGTATGTATGCATGTATGTATGTATGTCTTGATTTATGTATGTATGTATGTATGTGTGTGGGTCCGACGAAAAGGGGGACGCATAGATACCTATGTGGTTATGTATGTATGCATGTATGTATGCATGTATGTATATATGTCTTTATGTATGTATGTATGTATGTATGTACGTATGTATGTATATGTGTGTGTGTGTGTGGGTCCGACGAAAAGGGGGAGGCATAGATACCTATGTGGTTATGTATGTATGTATGTACATACGTATGTATGTATGTATGTATGTATGTATGTATGTGCATATGTATGTATTTATGTAATGTATGTATGTATGTATTTATGTATGTGTGTGTGTGTGTGTGTGGGTCCGACAAAAAGGGGGAGGCATAGATACCCATGTGGGTATGTATGTATGTATGTATGTATGTATGTCTTTATGTATGTATGTATGTGTGTGTGGGTCCGACGAAAAAGGGGAGGCCTAGATACCTATGTGGGTATGTATGTATGCATGTATGTATGCATGTATGTGTGTGGGCCCGACGAAAAAGGGGAGGCATAGATACCTATGTGGGTATGTGTGTATGTATGTATGTATGTATGTTTGTCTGTATGTATGTATGTATGTATGTATGTATGTGTGTGTGTGAGCCCGACGAAAAAGGGGCGGCATAGATACCTATGTGGGTATGTATGTATGTTTGCATGTATGTATGTATGTATGTATGCATGTATGTATGTCTTTATGTATGTATGTATGTATGTATGTGTGTGTGTGTGAGCCGGACGAAAAAGGGGAGGCCTAGATACCTATGTGGGTATGTATGTATGCATGTATGCATGTATGTATGTATCTATGTCTTTATGCATGCATGCATGTATGTATGTATGTATGTATGTATGTATGTCTTTATGTATGTATGTATGTATGTATGTATGTATGTATGTATGTATGTATGCAGGTAGGTGTGTGGGCCCGACAAAAAAGGGGGAGGCATAGATACCTATGTGGGTATGTGTGTATGTATGTATGTATGTATGTATGTATGTATGTCTTCATGTATGTATGTATGTATGTATGTATGCATGTATGTATGTATGTATGCATGCATGCATGAAGTATGTATGTATGTATGTATGTATGTATGCATGCATGCATGTAGTATGTAGTTTCAATGTATGTATGTATGCATGTATGTATGTATGTATGTATGTATGTATGTATGTATTTGCGGGGAGTGTGTAGTGGAGGGTGCGTTTTGTATGTAATACTATATATATATATATATATATATTTATATATATATATGTATATATATACATACATACCATTTGCGGGGAGGGTGTAGGCGAGGGGGATGCGTCTCTGGCTGTCCCCACAGCCGATGTGGAGAACGACGTAGACAGTTGTGAGTGTTGTGAGTGCGTCGCACCAAACCCCGCGGCCACGGGGGACACCGGTGGGGTGGCGCCTGATACAAGCGGAGAGGGACATGTATGCATGCATGTATGTATGTATTTATGTATGTATTTATGTATGTATTTATGTATGTACGTACGTATGTATGTATGTATGTATGTATGTATGTATGTATGTACGTACGTACGTATGTACGTACGTATGTACGTATGTATGTATGTCTGCATGTGTATCTATCTACGACCTGTCAGTAGTGGAGAGATTGTGCGTGAGGTATTTTGCAGACTCAAGGTCGCGCTAGTTCCGGTTAAGGTGGTCGCGCTAGTTCCGGTTAAGGTGGACAAGCTGGCAGGCGGAGTCATGGCCCTTATCGGACCACGTGCTTTCGTTTCCCCTCCCGCGTCCGGGCGAGAGCCCCGCCGGCCAATCTGCAGCATCCGGCTGGCGGTAGATTGGAGTCGTCTGGCAGCCACGGCGACAGGGCTGCTCGACGGGCTCTGCGGGACCACCGTCAAATTTGCCGCGGAGTTTTCCGTGAAGTTGGCCGAGTTTCTCGGGGAGGGTGTGAGGCTGCGGTCGCTGGCAGATGCAGTGTCTATGTTGTCGATGTGTGCACCGTGAGGATATTCAAGGGGGTCAGCATTGCTGATGGTGAGACGCAGGCCTAGATAGATAGATAGATAGATAGATAGATAGATAGATAGATAGATAGATAGATAGATAGATAGAACTGTTTTGCAGCTCAAGAACCAAATCGAAACAAAATGAACAGCTCAGAGAGAGAGAGAGAGAGAGAGAGAAAGAGAGAGAGAGAGAGAGAGAGAGAGAGAGAGAGAGAGAGATGGACCTGGCGAACTCGCGGACAGGGAAGGAGAAGAAGAAGAAGCAGGAGAGAGAGAGAGAGAGAGAGAGAGAGAGAGAGAGAGATGGACTTGGCGAAGTTCCGGTGAGAGAAGGAGAAGACGAAGCAGAAGTAGGATATATACATATATATATATATATATATATAGAGAGAGAGAGAGAGAGAGAGATGGACCTAGGGAAGTTGCGGTGGGAGAAGGAGAAGACGAAGAAGCAGGAGAGAGAGAGAG
>WBZZ01006842.1:37500-40000 GCA_019918135.1 Paulinella micropora | reverse complement strand
AAGCGCGGTTGCTAGAGCTGCCTCGAAACCCCACCCATAACAATCTGGTGTCTGCTGGGTCCTGGGCTATCAACCAGCATATGCGGAGTTTAAGATCTTTTACGCGCGCAACGACCCTCCTCCCCAGCATCTACCACCAAAGGGTCATGAGTTGGCGTCACAGTTTAACGCCTTGAGGCCATTGGGCTGAATAATAATAATAATAATAATAATAATAATAATAGTGCTTCTCTGTCAATGGCTGATGCATTTCTGCACATGCGCCTCCATCGTCTCACCCGAGGGGAGTACGAAGAATTGACGATAGGCTCTAATGACACCCCCGCAAGGGCAGTTCCAACACTTCCAGACGGACCGGTATGTTCAATGAAAATACTGGTGGCACCGACGGGAATCAAACTGGCGACAGGGCCCAGATGGTAGAACTTGACCACTGGGCTATCACGGTGTCCAATAATAATAATAATAATAATAATAATAATAATAATAATAATAATAATAATAATAATAATAATAATAATAATAATAATAATAGTGTATCTCCTGCCAATTGCTGAGCCAAAAGGCCATGTGCATCCAGTCCTCCATGCCATAAGGAAAGTCTCCACACCAATCGGTGGAATAAAGGAAGTGACGGCATAGAACATTACTCTAGGAGCTTTATACCAATCAGCCCATGGAAAGGACCGATGGCCTATGTACTCCCTAAATAATAATAATAATAATAATAATAATAATAATAATAATAATAATAATAATAATAATAATAATAATAATAATAATAATAATAAGTGCTTCTCTAAGGCGTACGGATGCAGCTGCATGCCACGACCCGTGTCCGGACATAAGCCTCCACTACCCCCCTACCCTTGTTCGAGGTCCTCCAACCCCCCCTTTTGCTGACCAGTCCCTCGACTGGTAAGCAAGACCACCGGTGGAGCTCCTGAGGGCAAGACCGCACTAAGCCGAGGTTACTCCGCAGTTCCAGTAACCTCTTGCAAAACGTCGCCGAATGTGCAAGTGCATACACCAAGCATGGCAGCTAGAACTGCCTCAAAACCGCATCCATAACCATTTGGCAGACAACTGGGTCCTGGGCTACGAACCAGCATGGCGGAGTTAAAGATCTTTTATGAGACCTCAACGATCCTCCACCCCAGCAAACCACCAAATGGTTATGGATTGGCATCACAGTTTAACGCCGTCAGGCCATTGGGGTGAATAATAATAATAATAATAATAATAATAATAATAATAATAATAATAATAATAATAATAATACTATATCTGAGGCGTACTGATGCAGCTAATGGCATATCCTCAACGGACATAAGCCTCCAATACCCTTGTTCGAGGTCCTCCACCCCCCCGTGTCAGTCTCTCGCCTGATGATCGGGGCCACCGATGGAGCTCCTGAGGGCAAGACTGCACTAAGCCGAGGTTATTCCGCAGTCCCAGCAACCTCTTGCAAGACGTCACCGAATGTGCAAGTGCATACACCAAGCGCGGTTGCTAGAGCTGCCTCGAAACCCCACCCATAACAATCTGGTGTCTGCTGGGTCCTGGGCTATCAACCAGCATATGCGGAGTTTAAGATCTTTTACGCGCGCAACGACCCTCCTCCCCAGCATCTACCACCAAAGGGTTATGAGTTGGCGTCACAGTTTAACGCCTTGAGGCCATTGGGCTGGAACTCTGTTTAGCAAGTGTGACTAGGTTTTTTCATCGGGATTTCCCTCAAATATGTCACAGTCAACACTCCAAGGCAGATTTACTATATCTGAGGCGTACTGATGCAGCTAATGGCATATCCTCAACGGACATAAGCCTCCAATACCCTTGTTCGAGGTCCTCCACCCCCCCGTGTCAGTCTCTCGCCTGATGATCGGGGCCACCGATGGAGCTCCTGAGGGCAAGACTGCACTAAGCCGAGGTTATTCCGCAGTCCCAGCAACCTCTTGCAAGACGTCACCGAATGTGCAAGTGCATACACCAAGCGCGGTTGCTAGAGCTGCCTCGAAACCCCACCCATAACAATCTGGTGTCTGCTGGGTCCTGGGCTATCAACCAGCATATGCGGAGTTTAAGATCTTTTACGCGCGCAACGACCCTCCCCAGCATCTACCACCGAAGGGTTATGAGTTGGCGTCACAGTTTAACGCCTTGAGGCCATTGGGCTGAATAATAATAATAATAATAATAATAATAATAATAATAATAATAGTGCTTCTCTGTCAATGGCTGATGCAAATCTGCACATGCGCCTCCATCGTCTCACCCGTGAGGGGAGTACGAAGATTTGACGATAGGCTCTAATGACACCCCCGCAAGGGCAGTTCCAACACTTCCAGACGGACCGGTATGTTCAATGAAAATACTGGTGGCACCGACGGGAATCGAACTGGCGACAGGGCCCAGATGGTAGAACTTGACCACTGGGCTATCACGGTGTCCATAATAATAATAATAATAATAATAATAATAATAATAATAGTGCTTC
>WBZZ01006842.1:5000-7500 GCA_019918135.1 Paulinella micropora | reverse complement strand
TGACTTATAGGCGTATAGCTAGGCACACATAAGGCACCCCACCATGGGCCCAGCACACCCACACCATCCCCTAATTCTCTGTCTGTCGACAGATGGCACCCATTTCAAAAAAACCAAGCCAGATAGATGAGATAGATAGATAGATAGATAGATAGATAGATAGATGAGATGTCGCAAAGGAATGTAGTCCTTGCAAAGGAACGCAGTTTCACATCAAACAATAATTTGTGTACTGTGCATGTGTCCGGGATGGGAATCACGGGTAGACTGTGTTCTGGAAAAAGAAGAGGAGGAAGGACGTTGAAGAAAAAGGCAATCTAGGAATGGAGAGTGGGAGGATAAGGAAGAAGAGAAAGAAAAGGAAGCCGTTAGTCCAAGTGTTTTGAGCACCGTAAGCTTGCGCAAGCTACAATGATGACATTGTATGAGGCCTAAACCCCCGCAGGGACCTAGCCCGGGCTATGCAACACTGGACGGCTATGATGGAATGCAGTCACCAATACGGACTAGAGGAAGATTAGTCCAATTTTTGACTGCACAGGAGCGATAAATCGCAAAAGAGCAACGAGCTACGCAGGACGATAGCTTGAAGCAAAGGGATTTGGATTGGGGATGGGAAAAACCCAAGGCGCGGAAACATCGATGAACAGAGAACGATACCATGCCGCGAGCCCCGCATTCGATTGGTCGAAGGTGGCAGGTCCATCCGTTGTCCTCCATTTGAGATTTGAGCTTGTTGTATCGGTTGGTCTTGTAGGCTCGTGCGTCAAGGATGTTTTCCTCGACCGGGCACGTTAGCTCGATCAGAATACATATCTTGGTAGACAGTGACCAGACAACGATATCGGGGCGGAGGTCAGTGACACAAATGTGGACAGGAAAGGCTTGCTCAGAACCGGTGTATTGGGTTTGGAGTTGCCAATCGTTTGCAGTGTCAAGCAGGGATGGTCGATGAAATGACTTTCTCTTAGGCTTCTGCTCGCCCTCTTTCACAAACATAGACTTTGATTCATTTTGGTCTATAGGGGAGCGTTTGTTATGGCTCTCGATGTGTTTTTGAAGGGGAGCTTCAATAGTGCAGAGCACAGAGTCATGACGCCAGGTATAGCGGCCTTGTTTGAGGGCAACATGGCAACCGGAGAGGATGTGGCATAGATGTGCTTGACCAGAACAGAGGGCACACTTGTTGTTGGGAATGATTCCCCACAGACGTCTAAGGTCGGGGTAATAACCGAGTTTGTGCTTGCGTTGATGACCCAAGAGATTAAACGGGGATTACGGGTTCCGATGAGGCGAGCCCAGGAGAGGTCGAAGGGGCATGCGTCTTCAAAACGAAGGAAGCACCCTTGCATGGCTTTGTCCATGTCATGCACTGTGGTTGTCTCAAGTATTGTCTCAGCAGCTAATTCTAAAACCCTGTCTTTGCGGTCTGTGATGGAATGTTCTTTTGGGTAGCGACCATGGCCAAGTCCGAGATGATCGGATTGGCCTCGATGTTTGAATTCAAAATCAGCTTGTGCCTCAAGCTTTTCGAGCACAGGCTCTGGTTTCCAGATAGTTCGAAATGTTTCGTGTTTCGTCAGGTTCATCGCATAAATGGACGAGAGGTGTTTATCTGGGCAGTACTTCAGCATTTGAGCACGGTTGATTTGAAGTCGCTGGTAAAAAGAGACGATGGATTGGAGCTGTAGACCGAATTTCGAGCGTGGGCGGTAAAGGCAAGAGACCAGAGCTCTTTTGTAGATATTGGCCCATTTTTTGAGGAAGCGGGTCGCAATTTTCTCAAGGGTTTTGGCGAAAGATAAGCAGAGGTCATACATGAGAAATGGCCAGGCAAGTGACTGGACAGCGTAGTGCTGGTATAGCCAAAGTTTCATAAAGCCATTGATCGAGCAGCTATCGATGGCTTGCATAGAAAGAATGAACTTCTTTTGGATTGCTGCACGTTGTTCGTTTTCGCTGAGGTCATGGTAGACAATCCATCCGAGGTCTGTGAAAGGCTTGTCAGCAATGAAGTCAATCGGTTTGCCAGTAATAGCAAGGGCGGGGTCGAAGGGTGGGAACGAGATCGGCAATAATCGTTTGAGACCCTTATAGTCGTCGGCTTTAGTCCAGTATTTGAAAGCAAGGCTTTTGCATTTGGGCGGTTTCGCGGCCATTGTTCTGGACCATGACAGAAATTTGTCAATCATGTTGATGGACGATTGACAGTGTTTCGGGGATCGGCAGTGTAGTTTGAGGTCGTCAGCATAAGCAGCTTCGTGCACGATGACTTCATCTGTTGAGGTCTTATGCTTGAAATGATAACCGTTGTTTTTGGTCAAGGATGATAGGAGGTCAAGGAGTAGGTTGAAAACTATGTTGAAAAGGAGAGGAGAAATGCAGCATCCTTGAAAAACGCCAACAGGAAAAACAAAGGGTTCTGATGACCAATCTTTCCCTTCGATTGTGGCTACTAAGAGTTCGTAGTATAAAAAGATTATGCGAGCAAACATAGGGG
>WBZZ01006841.1:267500-272500 GCA_019918135.1 Paulinella micropora | reverse complement strand
GATTTTGGCCCGTTCGGAATTTCCATTTTAGTCACGGGCACGGTCACCTGGAAATTTGAATTTTTCAAATTAATTGCTATATTCGGACGGTCCCGCGGCGCGGCAAAATATCGTAAATTCAAGTTTCCGGTGCCTCGGAAAATTGTTCAATTAAAGAGTTGGAAAATGTGAATTTTTGCCACAAAAATGAAAAACTGACCGGCACAAAATTAAAATTCTAACCAAAATAGAAAAACCAGTGAATTCATTGGCAAGTTTTTTTCCTTTTGAATCATGGTCATCAGTAATAAATTTTCATGTCACCGTCACAGGCTGTGACACATATGTACAGTTAAATTGGAAAATTTAGTAGTAAATTTTTGTCACCGGCAAAAATGAAAAACTGTCACCGTGCTCTTGAAAAATGAAAATCTGACACAAAACCCGGTAAAGTTTCAACTGAAAACTAATTTTCAAGTTTTGTTCAAGTGTCTTGAATCATCAGTGTCAACAGCAATACTATCGGGTGTGCCAGCATAATCCCTTCTCCCCCGCCCCGAGCGGTCAGCGGCGCGCTCACCCCTATCACTGCCCGGAGGCTGCGCGCAAAAACTTTCACTGAGTCGCCGTGACTTATTGTAGCTCAACTTATCAGTGCGCGCGACATACGTAATTTCATAGACTAGGGACGCCGGTTCCTTAGTGGCCCTATTGTAGTAGCCTAGTACTACGTGACTATTTTTAATAACACCATTGAACAGTTCATGAGAAAATAAAAATATTTCACCCGGCCCGGCGTGACTCAGAGTCGGACTCACTCATATGTACTATCCGCTTTGTATGAACCGTGATGCCGCGTTCAGGAGCTACGTTCTCCTAAAGTTCATGCCACCAAGGGCACTTGAAAAAATGCGTGTTATCTCGGGTATATTTGTCACGAGTCGACAAATTGCCGCCACGCACAGACTGAATTGGAAAAAAAAATTGTCCTGCCTATCATGATAGTCATCTTTTCCTCGCACTCACTTGGCGAAAAATGGAAGACGAACTTCACCCTCGTTCAAATCATTCTGAGGTTATTTCGGAAGTTTTTCCTTTTTCATTTTTTTTCCCATGTGTTTCCACACACACTGGCACTTGATACATCCTGTTTTCAAACACGTTTTTGCTTGTTTTTTTCTGTTTGCACAGTTTCACTATCGGCAGCAAGCCCGACACATCCCGCCCATCCCAGACCTTGGCGTTGCCGACATGAATTCTGAGAAGTTGTGACTCCGGCTGTGACTGAGTTCAAGTCTGTCTAAGAAAAATATGTTGAAAACATTAATAAAAAGCGGAAGTCGGAGGCTCAGGCTGCCACTTTACATGCCAGCATTGTTTGGATGCTACATATGTTTTATTAATAGCTGTTAATATAAATCATGGCATTATTATTTCCCGGCTGTGACTGGAATCGGCGCCGAGACTGTATCAAAACTTTCACTTATCCAGGTGCGGAAGAGATTGATACGCGGAGAGAAAAAGGTAACACTGAGTTATTATCATTATGAGATTTTCTAAAAAGCAAGGTAACTGGTAAAGGGAAATAAATTAATCTGTTCACAGCAGTTGAAAACTTCAGTCGCGCATCAACTACAAGTTATATTACTATATGACAGTTAAAGTGAAAAATAAACAGAAAAATGAAGGACGGTAACGGGGCTTATTCTTTTCTTTTTCCCACTTGAACTTCGTTAATAATAATATACCCAAAATAACGATTATTAATATTAATAACATTTTAGTAAACTTGAAGTAAAACTTGAAGTATAAACTCCGAAGAAAGTTTAACACAATGTTATTATAATAATAATTCAGTCCGGTGCGATATTCATTCCGATATATATATATATATATATATATATATATATACTACATTTTATAATTAGCCGGCCGAGCCCTAAACACTACGCAACTAATCCTTGTCCCTGACGGACAAAATACAATATCCTGCCGACTCGTGATATTGGAGAATCAAACTGTAGTAATGCTGGATACTAGTACGAAGGCAGTGAGCGACTCTTTCTTACTTCAAAAGTCTCTCAGTTCACGGAAATATCAGACTGTGTCCACTGAGAAGTCCAGCTCGAGTCACCACTGACAAGCCACCGACCATAGCGCAGGCATAATATCTATCAGCAAAACGTTTTTCGGTGGTCTGATCAGGCTTTTTTTTCCACCAGTAGCCACTTCCCGTTCACACGGCAACAAGTGGCACAGAGGCTCATAATTTCTGCAAAATGTGAAGGGAAGGAACTCACAAATATTGATAGCCTGACAGTGCCACCTGAGGGTCAGGTGTCCGAGGCTAATAAAACCACTCTGGGTCGCCCCAAATCACTCAATGTTCGGCGTCTCTAACGCAATCGTTTGGTCGCGCCAATATTATAACAGTTGCAATTAATGACTATGTACATAATTTTTTTTCTCCTTTGGTTTTGTCAAATTCTCCTTTTTCTCTTTTCGCCATCAGCACCTGGTTTTCATCTTGTTCCCTTCTTTGTTTTCTTTCTCCTCCCTACGCGTGGCAAGTGTTCCATTATGAAAAGACTGTTTTCGAAACAACAAACCAAAACCGCATCCCAGCTACATGAGCCCATTTCGTTCTAGGTGTATGAAGTCAACTTGTACGACGTCGTGGCTGTCCTTTTCACATGTCATATCAAGCGAGAGGGTCTCACAACAGGTCTACTGCCTGAACGTCCCCATCTGTTGCCTTGATGTCCCCATGACTGCCTGAATGTCCACGACCCTTGGTGGCTACTGTTAGATAAAGAGATACGGAGCACCTCTGTCGTGGATAGAGAGCTGCTAAAACCTTGAGAGGCCAACAATAGACGCCTGAGAACGCACAGCAAAGAACAAATCAAACAAAAGAAAAAATCAACATACACACACAGTCCAATTAGGAACAAGGAACAAGCGTGCAGAGAGAGAGAGAGAGAGAGAGAGAGAGAGAGAGAGAGGGATAGAGGGAGGGAGGGAGGGAGAGGAGAGAGGAAGAGAGAGAGAAAGAGAGAGAGGGGGGGGGAGGGGGGTGGGAGTAGAGAAATTATGCCAAGGTGTGTGCGTCACACCAACGAGTGAGATTCAGTGAGAGTGAGCACTAGAATCAAGCAAGTGAGTTGCTGAACGTAAACTCATGAAGGACTGAACGACGAGGATGTGTGGATGACACTGTGTACTTGCGTGTCCAGTTGTTGTTGTTTTTGTTGTTGTTGTTGTTGTTGTTGTCGTCGTCGTCGCTGTCGCTGTTGCTGTTGTTTTTGTTGTCCTTGTTGTTGTTGTTTTTGTCGTTCTTGATGTGTGTCTTTGTTGTTGTTGTTGTTGTTGCTGTTGTTGTCGTCGTCGTCGCTGTCGCTGTTGTTGTTGTTGTTGTTGTCGTTTGTTGTTTTTGTTATTGTTGTTCTTGATGTTGTTGATGTGTCTTTGTTGTTGTTGTTGTTGTTGTCGTTGTTCTTGCTGTGGTAGTGGTGGTGGTGGTGGCGGCGGTGGTGTGGTGTTGTTGTTGCTTCTGTACCTGAGCATGACAAATTGAATGATCAGTCTCGGCCCTTCTCTTTGATATTGATTTCAAGTCCAATGAAGTTAGCCTGCCCAGCACACACCAGTCCGTAATGGCCCACTTGTAATCATTCTTACTATTACTATGATTATTATTATTATTATTATTATTATTATTATTATTATTATTATTACTATTATTATGGACACCGTGATAGCCCAGTGGTCAAGTTCTACCATCTGGGCCCTGTCGCCAGTTCGATTCCCGTCGGTGCCACCAGTATTTTCATTGAACATACCGGTCTATTTCTGGACCAGTATTTTCATTGAACATACCGGCCCGTCTGGAAGTGTTGGAACTGCCCTTGCGGGGGTGTCATTAGAGCTTATCGTCAATTCTTCGTACTCCCCTCACGGGTGAGACGATGGAGGCGCATGTGCAGAAATGCATCAGCCATTGACAGAGAAGCACTATTACTATTATTATTATTATTATTATTATTATTATTATTATTTGGAGGACCTCGAACAAGGGTATTGGAGGCTTATGTCCGTTGAGGATATGCCATTAGCTGCATCAGTACGCCTCAGATATAGTAAATCTGCCTTGGAGTGTTGACTGTGACATATTTGAGGGAAATCCCGATGAAAAAACCTAGTCACACTTGCTAAACAGAGTTCCAGCCCAATGGCCTCAAGGCGTTAAACTGTGACGCCAACTCATAACCCTTTGGTGGTAGATGCTGGGGAGGAGGGTCGTTGCGCGCGTAAAAGATCTTAAACTCCGCATATGCTGGTTGATAGCCCAGGACCCAGCAGACACCAGATTGTTATGGGTGGGGTTTCGAGGCAGCTAGCAACCGCGCTTGGTGTATGCACTTGCACATTCGGTGACGTCTTGCAAGAGGTTGCTGGGACTGCGGAATAACCTCGGCTTAGTGCAGTCTTGCCCTCAGGAGCTCCATCGGTGGCCCCGATCATCAGGCGAGAGACTGACACGGGGGGGTGGAGGACCTCGAACAAGGGTATTGGAGGCTTATGTCCGTTGAGGATATGCCATTAGCTGCATCAGTACGCCTCAGATATAGTATTATTATTATTATTATTAGATCATTATTATTATTATTATTATTATTATTATTATTATTATTATTATTATTATTATTATTATTAAGTGTTGGAACTGCCCTTGCGGGGGTGTCATTAGAGCTTATCGTCAATTCTTCGTACTCCCCTCACGGGTGAGACGATGGAGGCGCATGTGCAGAAATGCATCAGCCATTGACAGAGAAGCACTATTATTATTATTATCATTATTATTATTATTATTATTATTATTATTATTACTATTATTTTTAGTATTATTAGTATTACAATTATTGTTATTATTGTTGTTGTTGTTATTATTATTATTACTATTACTATTATTATTATTATTATTATTATTATTATTATTATGGACACCGTGATAGCCCAGT
>WBZZ01006841.1:257500-260000 GCA_019918135.1 Paulinella micropora | reverse complement strand
AAGAGCAACTCCAAGAACAAGCACAAACTGATACAACTAGCCTTGTCCGTTAGTTCCACAGACATAACCTAGTACCCAACCCCACCAAAACCACCTACACTATCTTCCACAAGCATGAACAGAAGGTGCAGCTCGACTTGATTATCGACGGCAAGAGGCTCCAACAAGAACGAAAGGTAAAAGTATTAGGTACAATCATCCAAAGCAACCTGTCCTTCCGTGAACATATACTCTATTGTGTTCCGCCTTCAACCGTTTGTCCAAATGTTTCCTTATGTCAACAGCCTACTTCCCATCCATATCCTCCTCCAACTTTACTATGCACATGTATACCCCCTACTTATGTATGGTATCTCTAGATGGGGATCTGTTGAATACAACACCATTATACATCCACTCATTATCATCCAAAAACGTATAGTCCGTCTGATCTGCCTCAAATCATGGAGAACATCTACCAAAGCACTTTTTGCCAAACTACGCCTACTCAACATACTTAACATGTATAAATATAGCGTATGCATGGATGCACACTCCCTATTTACCCAGCCTTCAAGGCTTTCTTACCCCTTCACTACAACCATATCCGACCAATTACAGCTGTTCAGAACAACAACACTAGGCGATCATCAAAGAAACACATGTACAACGACCCAAAGACTGGCCAGTACAGCAGAGCCGCAAGCACAATGGGATAAGCTGCCAGAACCTCTGAGAGACATCTCATGCAAAGCTGAATTCAAACATGAACTCAAGGCGTATCTCTTACACCTGCAGCAATCCTGACACGGCCTACGGGCCTAAAGAGGGCATTGGACACTTCATCATCAGATGATACCTTAGTGTGGGACAAGTTAAGAGTTAATCACATCCGCCGGAGTGTGGTTAGCCCAACCACCTTGGGGAGTCACCTCGTGTCTTCCAGCTTTTGTGAGCGCCACCGTTATATATACGACTGAATGGGATTATAATACTTTCAACGCATTAATATACATATATATATTATATATTATATTTATATATATTTACTTCCTTTTTTTTTTTTTTTTTTTTTTTTTTCTTTTGTTGCTGTTGTTTTTTTTTTTTTTGCAGTAAGCAAGGTGTAATGAGAGAGACAAAAGAAAGAAAAAAAGAGCTTAAATCATAAATCAAAAGAAATCTGTTTAATTTTTTATTTTTTATTTTTTTTATTTTTCTTTTTTCATTCACGAAGCTAGAACTTTACCTTAACTTTACAACAGATTAATTTAATATTTTTTATTAACTTCCATATATATATTATATACATATAATATATATATATATATATTATATAATATATATATATATATACATATTGATATTAATGTTAAAAATCTACGATAGATATATATACATATTATATATATTAATATACATATATATATATATATATATATATATATATATATATATATATATATATATATATATATATATATTTATAATATATACTATATTACCTTTGTCATCTTTTTCTTTGTTTTATTTTTTATTTTAATTTTATTTTATTTTATTTTATTTTAATATTTTCAATCACCAATTTTATTTTAATATTTTAGTAATTTAATATAATAATACTTTAATTTCTCATAATTTTAATTTCTCATAATTTTTTAATAATTTGAGAAGTAGGTCACCATCTAGTTAAATCAATTGCTCTTGAGCTAACGATTTGTATGGATGACCAGAGGTTACATTTCTTAACTTCATTAAATCGAAGGCATAGGCCTAGTCTAGTAGTACTAGTAGTAGTGGTAGTTAGTAGTAGAGGAGTGGTAGTAGTAGTGAGTAGTCCTGTTGTAGCAGAGCAGGTCTTCGCGAAACTGCAATCCTACTTTTGATACATTGGCAGACCTCAAGAACCTTGATTCTCTTCGGTCGTGGTGATAAACTTCAGTAAAAACAGGTTCGGGTAGAGAAAAAAAATTGTTGACATCCGTCAGAGGAAAATGGAAATTCAATTGCTAAAACGGTAATTGCCTTTCTCTGTCTGTCTGTCTGTCTGTCTGTCTGCATGCCTGCCTGCTACCTGCCCGCCTGCCTGCCTGTCTGTCTCTCTGTCTCTCTGTCTCTCTGTCTCTCTGTCTCTCTGTCTGCCTGCCTGCCTGCCTGTCTGTCTGCATGCCTGCCTGTCTGCCTAGCTGCCTACCTGCCTGCCTGCCTGCCTCCCTACCTGCCTGCCCGCCCGCCTGCCTGCCTTCCTTGGGAGAGATCGAGAGATCGAGAGAAAGAGAAGAGAAAGAGGAAGATATATATATATTTATATTTATATTAGTACTTATATTCATATTATACATATACATATAGAGAGAGAGAGACAGATAGAGGAAGAGAAAGAAAGAGAAAGAGATCGAGAGAAAGAGAGAGAGAGAGAGAGATCTCTCTCTTCTCTCTCTCTTTCTCTCTCTCTTTCTCTTTCTCTTTCTGTTTCTCTTCCTCTTCCTCTTTCTCTCTCTCTCTCTCTCTCTCTCTCTCTTTC
>WBZZ01006841.1:240000-255000 GCA_019918135.1 Paulinella micropora | reverse complement strand
ATAGGGCAGGCGCGCCAAGTGACACTGCAGAGTGGACCAATAGTTTCACGGGAACGCTCAACTCTACGGAGTTTTCGCAGTCTTTTGCCAACACAGACCAGTCGTGGGCAACAAAGCCGCGCAAGCATAACCGTCTCTGAGAATATTAATAGTTCGGGTGGCTTAGCTACACCCATGCGGCGTCTGCGACGGTGAAAGCCTTTGCAAGTGCAATCAGCTAGAGTCAGTCGCAACTTCTCGCTGGATGACTCCAGTATATGTTACTGGGTATTAATACATTCAAGTGTCAAACTCAACCATCGAATTTGAATTAAGAGCAGATTTCAGATTAGTGGTCAGATTTGAGATTAGCGGTCAGAATTCAAATTAGGTCAAATTAACCGTGCCGGTAACATTCCGCAAAAATTATGCTGATTTTGCGGATGGATAAAGCCGTTAAGTTGAGTGAACTAATTTAAATTCTGACCACTAATCGGAAATCTGACCACTAATCTAAAATCTGACTCTCAATTCAAATTCGATGGTTGAGCACGGTTTGACACTATGTACCCAGTAATATTATTAATAATACCAGGTAAATTATGCTTCCGACCATTGTGTTGAGTATCATGCTTGAATTGAAAAATGAAGATTTTTCTCTTTAATGTGTCTGCAGCTGCGGACAATCAAGACTCGGACTCCAGAAAAATCCGAGTCGGAGGCTTCATCGTTGAAAGTCTTTCAACTAATACCGGTATACTCAATAATAGTCATTATTCATCAGTATTGTCAGTGAACGACGTTCAAGTGAGAAAAAGAAATTAGTTTTCAGATTTCGTGGAATGTTCAGGTTTGTGAGTTTGGATACAACCACACTGGCAAGGGGTAATTACACAACGAACTCTTAATAAAGATCTCAGGCTCAGTACATATGGCTCAGTGCCGCCTGCATTCAGTAAGTCCTGACTCCGGAGGCTGAGAGCAGGTCACACTGAAATGCCAGTAAATATAAATAGCAGACTCGGAGCGGTCACCGTGGCCGTCCTTCGTTTATTTACGTAGATTTCTATCATCATCTTTGTTGCAGACTTGGCGGTTGCAAAATACGAACACAACTGAACGTAGATTGTGAGGCAGTTTCCTGAGCCTCCGTTGAATGTTGCAAACTTCAACTACTTGTAAAGTACTTGAAGGATGGCTTCAAGTCCAACTTGTACTACGGCCCACTTCAAGTGTCCTGCTGAGAACTTGAATTTGCTTTTGGAAACTTGAGTTGAAAAGGTTTCATCAGTTATGACTCTGCGGGGCTCATTTTTCACCTGTGAGTTCACTTCCTTGTCATGCCACAACTTTACCGCTATGACTGTGTCACAGTAAAAAAGACAAAAAGGCAGTGATATGGGGAAAAAAGCAATTCATAGCTGAATCTCAAATTAAATTGATCGTTTGACTCTGAGTCATTTCTGAACGAAATCGAAAACTAGTTAGTGAGTTGATTGCAGTGAAGTGGCCGCCGCCGAAACGTCGTGCCGGCAGAGGAGAATCAAACGGGCCGGTCAAAAAGAGTAACTTGAAAAACTCAAGTCAACGGTCGAATGATTTTGGCCGGTCGTTAAAGTGCTCAGTCTGATAGCTCCCCCCCCCCCCCCCCCGACCTAACGGCAGGGTTGAGTAGAGTTGCGTACAGAATGAGTGACTAACGATGGGTCAGTGACTTGTCTCGCTAAAAAAGAAACTTCAGGAGAAAAGACTCTGAGAGAGAGGTGCCACCGGGTCCACAGCGAGACGGGATATGGAAATATCCGTTTGACGTACGCAAAATCCGTTGAATTTAGACCGGGGTATCCTGTTTAAACGGGATATAAACGGGATATCCAGTGAATCAGATCCTGTCTCGCTGTGGTCTCTTTGAACCATAGGGGAAGATGAAAAAGTAGTGCGTCGATGGGTAGCGCATTGCAGACGGAGATGAGCCAGGGCCCGATATCGGGATGCGGAAGCGGGACTGAGACAATTGATGCGCACTAGCGATGCGTTGATATCGGGGAGCTGACTTCGAGCCGTAGGAAGCTAGGTGGCCATGTATCGCACAGCCGAGATGAACCAAATTCAATGCACCAATAATGCCGTGCCGATATAGTCACTGAGGTGTTCAGGTTCGATGAGAATGATCGTTGACCTGCAGTGATAAGAGGCGATCAAGGACTTTCAGTGATACTCTGGTCATGGCGTATCATGACTAGGGACTGGCGGGCCAAGTGGGAAAAGCGCTGGGCGGTGGCGGGTGAAGCCGATACGATGATAAAACCCACGGAGGCTTGAGGGTGATGGGGGGCTGTTCCTTCGATGTTGCTTGCTTACCTTTACTTTCTGGAAGACATGCAGCGGGAAGGTTTCGCCGGTGATGAGGGGGCCTCGGAGACGTTTAAGAACGTTGGCGGGGAGTCGGCCTTTGTCCTTGTTGGTCTTGAAGGCGCGCCACTCGATGTGGCGGTGAACGACTTGATTGTTGGTGGTATCGAAGAGGAGGGGCTTCCATGTGGCTAAGGGCTTGCCCCAGCGCTGGATGGCGGTTTTGTCCTCCGTGTCTTCGTAGATGGGACGAAAGAGAGGGTTGGTGGTCGAGGTCGTACCAAGTTGGTGAACTACGAGGTCGTTTTCCTCGTTCTCTGGATCCTCATTCAAAACGATGCCAAGTTTAACCTGGTCTCGGTCGATGAATGCAACGACTTCGCCGGATGTGTAGTTGACAGAGTCGTCATCGTAGTCGTCCACTGCGACCATGTTGATCCGGGCGATACCATCAGTGGGCGCAGTGTACGTCGGGGCGAGGTGGCAGTGTGAGCGGTCAATTCGCTTCAATACCTTGTTGGTCTTGAGGTGACGTAGCTTGAAGCTGTTGGAGCTGACCTGCTTGACGATGGTGTAGGGGCCGTTGAACTGGAGAACGGAAGAGGCCGGAATGCCTTGTTTGGAAGGCTTGGGGCGGTAGACGGAGGCTGTGTCGCCTACTTTCCATTCCTTGACAGCCTTGCGGCGGCCTTTGTTCTTTTGGGCGACGGACCGGGCGCGGCTGTGACAGCGGTGCGGGCGCTGTTCAGCAGTGCGATCTGTTCGGCAGACTGTAGTGACAGCGTAGGTGAGGAGTCGAGCACGGCGCTGGAGGCGGTGGCGCGGGCGTTGACAATCTTAGGCGAGTCGAAGAAGTCCAACGTGCAGCGGGGCTTGCGGGCGAGCATTCCTTCGAAGGCGGTGGCGGCGCCGGTCGCTGTGGACACGTAGGTGTTCTGAGCGAAGGAGAGGGAAGGGATGATGCTGGGCCAGTTGGTCTTTTCTGCCTAAGGCCTGGGGAGAGACTGGACGGCCGTGCGGATGGCCTTGTGGCGGCATTCGACGTAGCCAAGTTGATGATGCGAGTAGGGCGCGGTGGTGAGCCATTCGAGGCCGGCTACGCTGCAAAATCGTTTCGCCAACGTTCCAACTAAAGAACTATGGTAGTCGGAGAAGATGGCTTCCGGAAAACCAAATATGTAGGCCCACCGGTTGAGGATGAGCTCCACTGTTTCTTCCGCGGACGTGGAGATGCACGCGATGAACTGGAGGAATCCCGAGAAGAGATCGACGATGGTCAGGATGTACTGAAAAACGACGCCGGGGATGCCGATGTGGACGTGGTCGAGGCCGATGCACTGGCCTTGGTGTGTCCACGTAAGCGAGGAGTAGCGGCAGTGGTTAAGGGTCAGGCGGGCGTGGACCAGCTGGCAAAAGTGGTAGTCGCGGAGGTCGGCGAGGACGTCGATTTGCATGATGTCCGTGCCGTCGGTGCGGAACCAGGTATAGCGCTCCTTGATGAAGGGGACAAGCGTCGGCGCTTTGGCGTGGTTCTGCATGAGATGGGCATAGTTGATAAGGGGGCGGCGCAGCTCTTCTGGGACATAGACCTTAACCGAAGACTGTTCGGCGTCGATGGTGACGGCGAGGCCTTGTCGTAGGGTCAGCTCGGTGGAGCCAGCGGAGACGGAACACAGAAAAAGCATGGCCCAGAAATTACCCTGTAATTACTCTTAATGTGGTTAGCTTCCCGGGGAAATTGCCCACGTAGCCGGCTACGTGGGCAATGTCCCCGGGAAGCTAACCACATTAAGAGTAATTACCAGGGTAATTTCTGGTCCAGGCTTTTCTGTGCCACTGGAAGTAGCGCCGTCCGTCCAGAGAGGGGCCGTGAGGTCGTCTTGTCCTTGCGCGTTGATGATCTGCTGGCGGGTGACGTGCGATGTGGCGACAAGAGGATAGATGTAATGTTGCTCCATACCAAGTCCGTTGACGAGCCAGACGAGGTTGTCGTCGAGGAACAAGATCTTGCGGCACTGTTCGACGATCTTCTGTGGGAGAGTGTCATCGGGGACGCAGTGGACCAAGTCCTGAGGCATGAGCAGGGCAACCATCTGGGAGCATTCAGCGGAGGGAATGACGATGACCAAGTCCCATGGGGCCTGAATACTGCGTAGAGTGGGGCCGCCGCGGAGGATCCGACAAGAGAGAGACTTGAGACGGGTTTCCAGGGCCGCGTGCGTGCCTTCGACTGCTAACCAGAGGGTAGAGCCTGCTCCTTCCAGAAAGGTAAGCAGGCAACATCGAAGGAATAGCCCCCCATCACTCTCAAGTGGGTTTTACTCATCGTACCGGCTTCACCCGCCACCGCCCAGCGCTTTTCCCACTTGACCCGCCATCGTCCCTAGTCAGACCAGAGTATCCCTGTAAGTCCTTGATCGCCTCTCATGCCTGCAGGTCAACGATCATTCTCATCGAACCTGAACACCTCAGTGATTATAGCGGCACGGCATTATTGGTGCATTAAACTTGGTTCATCTCGGCTGTGCGATACATGGCCACCTAGCTTCCTACGGCTCGAAGTCAGCTCCCCGATATCAACGCATCGCTAGTGCGCATCAATTGTCTCAGTCCCGCTTCCGCATCCCAATATCGGGGCCAGGCTGATCTCCGTCTACAATGCGCTACACATCGATGCACTTCTTTTTCATCTTCCCCTGAGGTTTAAAGAGACACATCTTTCTCTTTTCTACTTTTCCTTTTAGCGAGACAAGTCACTGACCCATCGTTAGTCACTCATTCTGTTTGCAACTTTACTCAACAGTTAGCTCTTGGGGGGAGGGGGGGGGAGCTATCAGACTGAGCACTTTAACGACCGGCCAAAATCACTACCGTTGACTTTTCACTGTTTTTGACCGGCCCGTTAGATTCTCCTCTGCACAACGTTTCAACTTCACTAACTAGTTTTCGATTTCGTTCAGAAATGACTTCAAACGATCAAGCATATGTAAGTTCTCCTATGGGCGAGTGGTCGTTAGCATAATAAACATAGATCCGTTAAATTTTATCATATGAAAATTGTACATTTCAAAACTATAAGTAAAAACATTTAATTTAATGAAAAAATCATTGAAAAATAGTAAAAACTGACTTCAAACCAATCGATTTCCCGTCGCCCACCGCTTTTTTCCCAACTAATTTGCACACCCCCCACCGGAAAAAACTGGCCACCTTGCCACCTCAAAAAATGGTGCTTGTGATGACCAAAAATCAGAGTCAGTTTTCATATGTTCCCTGTATGCTCTTCAATAAATTTTTATGTAATATCTTTCTATGTATGCTTATAATTAAATGTACAAAGTTTTTTTTACAAAAAGGTAACCTTAAGCCTGCAAACAAACCGGCCAAAATCAGCAAAAATAGGGGTGGCATAAGGCCCTTACTCAGAAATTTTTTGATTTAAATACAAGGCCGGCACAAGTACAGAAAGTGAAGGAAATCAAAGAGACTATTTAATAAAAGCATTTTGTACAGAAAGTGCAGAAAAAAATTGAAAATCTCTAAAGATTTCACCCATGATTTTTTTAGCCTGTCTGCAGCCCAGAACAGATCACCAACAACAGGGTTACAAAGAAAGGAGCAGTAGTTGAACATATGCAAAACAAAGACCATGTGATTGTGAATAGATTCAGCACATTCCCAGAAAAGCACACACAACAAAATGTAGGAGTGATACAAGACAGGTGCAAAAAAGTGCTTCAGGGAAGAAAGACAACACATGCTATAGATAAGTTTACAACACACCATTTTGCAGACAGCATGGGCACAACGTTTGGAAAGACTGTGCAAGGCCACGGGACATGAAAGTATGCATGAGAAACACACACAAAAAACACAAAACCCTCTCTAGCCATGACTTTTACCAATCTCGACCCCGCAAAAACCGTCAACTAAAAAAAATTTAGTGCGGCCTTCACTTCAAAGGCTACGTATGTCGATAGGCCTGTCTGTTCAAATATTTTTTGGAAATTTTCTGGTTTCCTCTCCGGGAATCGGCATGGTCTTGTCAAATATTGCCACAGAAATTCACGGGCCGGCGCCACCAAATCATGTCGGAGGTCAAGTACTTCAAAGCAGGTAAATGATCAAACCACATCGTTTCAAGCAAAAGCAAGCATGACACAAGTGTTTGTTTTAGAAAAAAGTGGTAGCTAACTATTTTTCACCCTTATTTTCGACCGCAATTTTCACTTCTCAGGACATAGCAAGTATGGTGTTTTTAACTGAAAAATGCTGTTTGCATGATGCACTTTGCACTCATTTTTACACACAAGTGCACAAATGAATTCACATGTTATGTTGAGTAATCCTGCCTAAGGGTTTTTGCAGAGAAGTACGGTACAAAAAAAAAACTAGGAAAATATAGGTCGAAAATTAATTTGTCAAAATTCAGAACATACTCTGGAACACAGCAATACCTTTAATACACTGAAAAACTAAACAGTCTGCTACCTATTTCCAATAAAAACATTGAATTTTGTGCAAACAGCACCTCAAAATCTTGAATATTGAATAAGTTTACCTGCTTTGAAGTTGATGCCACCGGCGCTCTAACGAGCAGGAGAACTTACATATGTCACTTGAAAGTTCTTTTTAGAGATTAATTATTGCCTTTTCCCCACGCTATTGCCTTTTTCAAGTCATTTAGTGATTTACTGTGGAACACTCACGTTGGTGTAAATTTGTGGACAAGCAAAAGTGAGAGTGACAGAAAACAATATTAATATTTTGATTTATAATACTTTTTACATCACAACCGTGACTCAGCAGGATGTGGAAACTTTTTCCAAATGTAAATTTCGGACACTTGAAATCATAAATTATATTAATAAGTAGGACTTGAAGCTATCCTTCCGTAAGCCTTCAAGTGCTATACAGCTGTTTCAAGTTACGCAGGCGAGCTCAGAGTCACCAACTCACAACTTATATTAATATGATCCGACTACGTTCAGTCACGGTCGTGGCCGTACTTTGCATTCCAAGTCTGCAAACACTGAAGTAGAAACTGATCTGTAGTACGTAAATAGACATGCGAAGTGACCTCTCTGCTATTTACTGATATTTCACCTGCTCTTAGGAGTCAGGACAGGCTTAATGCAGCCATCACATGCCAGTGATCATAGGACTCGTGACTCTGAGTTCGTTGTCACAGTGTAACTATCCCTTGTAGTTGTATATATTATTAATAATATCCCGGAACTTGACTCACAGTCTGATAGGTCACAAGTTTTGTATCAATCTTCTGATCAGTTTTGTTACAAAATTAAATTTTTCAAATTAACTCAAACTGTGATAAAACATTTCGCAAAATTTCCTTGCATTTTGCGGACGCATGTAGCAGTTAATTTGAAAATTTAAATTTTTTAGTACAAATCTGAAAATCACCCAAAATCAGACTCAAAAAAGTACAACAAAATATTAATATAAAAATTCTTTTCTTTTTCCCACTTGAACGTCGTTAAAAATAATATACCCAAAATAACGATTAGTGGCAGGAAGAGTTGAAATTATTATTAATAATAAAAGTTTTCCATAAACCTTAAATTTAATATTTTGAATATGAAGTTAATATTAACTAAAAAAACGTTGATTCAGAATTTTCCCGAGACTTGATTGTCAGCAGTACCTAATATGATTAATATTAATATTAATAGTTGACTCAAATGATCAGTTCGAAAACGTCGAAGTTTAATCGTACTAATAATTATATTATTAATACTCGAAATTAACACCGCAATCGATTTCATACAGTGACTACATCTTCCACTCGTTCCTACGAGCGGCGTATTTCTAGATGTATGCATACTAAAACAATCAGAAGAACAAAGACAAGAAAAGAGAAAAAAGTTTAGCTTGAGCATGATAATTCACATAATTCACAATGAGCTTGAGTATGATAATTCACTTAAGCTTAGTGACTACTATTAATTGTATTATTACTTCATCAACTCAAACAATTTTGGAATCGTAATTCTTATGAATTAGAGTATCATAAATTCGTAAAGATATAATGGTTATGTCGCGTAATAATTGCAATAATTACTTTTCATACATACATACCTCACAAAAAGATATGTACATATAATTCATACATACATACCTCACAAAAAGATATGCACATATAATTACACTTTGGCGTAATCATTACAATAATAAGTATGCATGCATAATCACAAAAGGATGTGTATGCATATATATGTGTACATACACACACATATGTATATATATATATGACATTCTAGACATTCCCCAAAACTTAAATTCTTTTCTTCTTTTGTTTTTGTTCTTGAATTTTTTTAGATGTGTGCATAATGCATACACATAAGTATAAATGGCGTGCACATAAATGTATAAATGAGCATTAGTTTGTGTGAAAATTGATGTTGGTTATGATGGACTGTGGGTGTGGTAGGTAGGTATATAGGTGCGACTAGTATACAAAATCACTATAAGCATTAAAATTGAAAGCGATTAAGATCTGGACCCAAAGGACAGGCGAACAATTTCGGCCGCCTCCATTTTCGACCACAAAAAATTCACTGTATTTTGCGGTGAAAACCCAGGAAGGCCGAAATTTTTCACTGGCTGAAATTCTTCATTTGACCTTCCTGTGAAAATATCCAAGTAGATAGACGCTCTATCTACACGTGTTCACGTCAATCAATCAATCAATCAGTCAACCAATCAATCAATCAACTGTATCTTCCAGACGGCTTACCTTACCGTCATTGTGTCAAAGATCCCTGCAAGTGCAATGTGCGCAAAAAAAAAAAAGAAAAAAAAAAGGGGGGGGGGGGGGGGAGGGAGAGATTGTATGTATGCTTGGTGTTCTATTGTTCTGATCACTTATGATGATCTCTTGCTGGGTGAGCTCATGTCGGTCTCGTCTGCCAGGTTGGTCAGGTCAGGCTCCACGAAGCCTTGGTTCAAGGGCGCCACGGGCACGATCGTGCGCGCCTTGCCCTCAGGGCTGGGGATAGGGTCGTAGAAGGCGCACTCGATGTTACGCGGGCTGGCCCCGGAGGACGAGCGCGCCCCGTATGTGTTGGTCATATCAGCCATTGGGCCGGCGCTGAAGGCGTTGGGCAGGTCCGCCATGGTTGTGGCGGAGATTGTGCTAACTGTGCCTAGCTCCGACACGCTGCGCTCGCGACCGGGCCGTTCGCCGCGCCGGCTATGGTTACGGTGGGGCTGCGCATGCTGGCTGTTGCTGGCTGACTGTGCCACGTGGCTGGCCACGTGCATGACTACGTTGCTGCCGTCGCCGTCGCTATCGGACCGGCCGGGCAACGCCGCGCGCAGCGCATCTTCATCCAGCGACAACCTATGTATGCATGTATGCATGTATGTATGTATATATGCATATATGTATGTATGTATGTATGCAATGTACCGTGACAGGCGTGAGGAGAAGGTGATGGAGCCCTCTCTGGAGCGGGCGAAGCGCTTGCGGTGCGGCTTGTGGGGACTGGAGGGCAGGGAGTAGGTGGTGTGGGGGTGCTCCGGGGAAACGCCTGAACCAGATGGATAGGTAGATAGGTAGATAGATAGATAGATATATAGATAGACCGTTGCGCTCAGGGCGGTCGTGTTGGAAGGAGATGGAGTGCGGTAGGGACACGCTAGGCTGTGCGAACAGCAGCTCGCTGTGGCGAGCGCTCAGACGAGAAGGCGCCGCCGACAAGCGCGGACCTGAGATAGATAGATAGATAGATAGACAGACAGACAGAAAGACACAGACAGACAGGAAGATAGATAGATAGATAGATAGAGATAGATAGATAGATAGATAGGATAGATAGATAGATAGATACACACATTTTTTTTCAAAACATTCGCATATATTCATGCATATCCCATCGGGTCCAGGCTGTGCCACAGATTGCATCGCTTTTATTTGTTTATCTATTTACTTATTTATCTACTTGGTGTAATTTAAGCGGGTAGTGTTACCTAGTGCGTCTGGCCCGGTTGGCGCGGCCGCGGACTGCATAGCCGCCGCGTCCGACGCGAACAACAGCCGCTTGGGGTTGGGCAAGGCCTAGTGATAGGTAGGTAGGTAGATAGATATCTAGGGGCATCGCATAGCATAATGCCGTAAGCATGCGAAAAGCAGGCGCTTGGGGAGGCCCAGGGAGATAGGTAGGTAGGTAGATAGGTAAGTAGGTAGATGAACGTGATGCGAACAGCAGGCGCATGGGGTTGGGCGAGGCATAAGGAGATAAATAGATAGATAGATAGACAGATGGATGGATAGATAGATAGATAGATAGATAGATAGATATAAAGGCCGATTGGCTGTCTCGTCCACGTCCATTTAGCCTCTCTATCTATCTATCTACCTATCCATCCATCTATCTATCTATCTATCTCTCTATCTATCTCTATCTATCTATCTATCTATCCACCCCAACCCAAACCCCACCACATCCCACCCCACCCAACCCCAACCCCAACCTTAACCTAACCTGACCTGACCTGATCTGATCTGATCTGATCTAATCTAATCTAATCTAATCTAATCTGATCTGATCTATCGAGAGAGAGAGAGAGAGAGAGAGAGAGAGAGAGAGAGATTGATAGACCAATTGGCTGTCACGTCCACGCAGGCCACTGCTTCGCCGGAGATGTACCTATATGCATGTGTGTATGTATGTGTGTATGTATGTATGCATGTAAGTATGTCTGTATGTATGTTTGTATGTATGTATGTATGTAGATCGTATGTATGTATGTGTGTCTGCATGTACTGCACCGGCTCTGTCATGCAACTGGCGCGATTGTTGCGCGCGGCGATGTTCATTGGCGTGCTGGAGGAGATGGGAGCTACAAGATCGTACCCAAGCATATCATGTAAGACAATACGGTAAGACAATAGAAAATAACACTTCAAGTAATGCGATGCAATCCAATACAATTCAATACAATATAATACAATACAGTGTAACGCAATCAAATGCAATACAAGACAACACAATACTATGCAATGAAATACTATACGATACAGTACAAAAGGATGCGATAAGATGCGATACATATTGCAATCCAATCCAAACCAATCCAGTCCAATCCAACACAACACAACATAACATAACACCACAAAACTGACTGCCCATGGCTGACCTGCCAAGCCCGCCACGCCAGGGGCCACCTGCCGCGGCAAAGAGTGGGCAGACTGCGAGGAGCTGGTGCAGGAAGGAGCGGAGGTGGTGGGCACGGGAGACAAGAGGGGCATGAGGGGACGTCGTCCGGAGGGATGGGGAGACAGACCTGTGTTTGTGTGTCTGTGTGTGTGTGTGTGTGTGCGCACGTGTGTGTGTGTGTATGTGTGTGCATGTTCTGCATGTATGTATGTATGTGTGTATGTATGTGCGTGCGTGCGGTGTGTGTGTGTGTGTGTGTCTGCATGTATGTATGGATGAACGAATGTATGTATGTATGTATGAACGAATGTATGTATGCCATGTCATGTAATGTAATGTAAATGTAATGTAAATGTAATGTGTTCTGTAATCAAATGTAATCTAATCTATGTATCTATGTATGTACCGAGTGAGCGCTGATAGTTGGCCAGCACTGATCGGTCACAGCCCGCTCCCACCTACACATTTTTATGTATGTATGTATGCATGTTTGTATGTATGTATGCATGTATGTATGTATGCGTGTATGTCTGTCTGTCTGTATACATGTGCTGTGCGTACCTTACTGCGCACTTTCCCCAACTCACGCTTCATGCCGCGCAACCGCTGCACACACGTGGGACATGCACTACTACTACTACTACTTACTACTCCTACTACTTACTCCTACTACTCCTACTTTTCCTCCTCCTCTTCCCTGCTGCCGCTGCCTACCCTTGGTCTGTGGGCTCCGTGTTCCTTGATGAAGAAGCGGATGATGGGGTGCGTCATGAGGTCATGCGCTGAGGGACGTTCCGCAGGACTGCGCTTCAGCATCGCCGCGATCACCGTCTGCAGAGAGAGAGAGAGAGAGAGGGGGGGGGGGGGGGGGAAGGGATTGGTCATGAGAGATGTTGGGAGCGGCTGCGACTGAGCATGGCTGCCTACCGTCAACGTGTTAGTAAGAAAGAAAGTAGCTAAGTAAGTATTACCCCCCCCCCCCCCCCTCCCTCTCTGTATGTATGTATGTGTGTTTTCGCTACCTGCAGGTCGCGGGATATGTGCGCGAACGACGAGGCCCAGGAGTGCGTTTGCGACATGGAGGAGTTGCAGGCGGGGGAGCAAGGCACAGAGGCAGAGAAGGGCCGCTTGCGGGGAGAGGGTAGGGGGGACACTTCGGGACGAGCGGGCGAGGAAGGGATGGAGCCTGTGTATTGTGTTGTGTACGTGTAGGTAGGTAGGTATAGGTAAGTAATTAGGTACGTAGGTTAGGTAGGTATTAGGTATTACCCATGTTTATGTGTATGTGTATGGCGACCTATGCAGCGGACATGTTTTTCCAGATGGATACTATGTGTGTGTATGCATACATACATACATACATACATGTGTAGGTAGGTAGGTGTAGGTAAGTAATTAGGTACGTAGGTTAGGTAGGTATTAGGTATTACCCATGTGTATGTGTATGTGTATGTGTATGTGTCCGTATGCAGGGCACATGTTTTTCCAGCAGGAGATGGATACATGAATACATACCGTTGGAGAATGGGCTCCGAAATGAGTTTGATAGTGGTAGCAGCGACGGCACCTATGTATGCATGTGTGTATGTGAACATATGTAGGAACGAATGAACGAACAAATGTGAATGTATGCATGTATCTGTCTATCTACGTCTACCAGCGCCATGGTTGAGGAGCATGAGGACGTCAACGAGTTGGAGTATCTATCTATCTATCTATCTTATCTATCTATCTATCTATCTATCTATCTATCTATCTATCTATCTATCTATCTATCTATCTATCCATCTATCTATCTACCTACCTACCTACCTATCTATCTATCTACCTATCTATCTATCTATCTATCTATCTATCTATCTATCTATCTATCTATCTATCTATCTATCTATCTAGCTATCTATCTAGCTATCTATCTATCCATCGATCGATCGATCGGTCAACAACCAACCGACCAACCAACCAACCGACCGACCGACCAACCGACCAACCAATCAATCGATCAATCGATCGATCGATCGATCAACCAAGCAACCAACCAACCCCAACCAACCAACCGACCAGCCATCCATCCAACCAACCAACCAACCAACCAACGAACCAACTAACCAACCAATCCATAAAGCCATCAATCCACCAATCCATCAGTCCATCAATCCATCAATCAATCAATCAACCAATCAACCAATCAATGAATCAATGAAATCAATCTGTCTGTCTGTCTATGTCTATGTCTATACCTATATCCATATCTATATCTATATCTATATCTATCTATCTATCTATCTATCTATCTGTCTATCTATACCTAGCTATCTCTATCTACCTACCTACCTATCTATCTATCTATCTATCTATCTATCTATATCTATATCTATCTATCTATCTATCTATCTATCTATCTATCTATCTATCTATCTATCTATCTATCTATCTATCTATCTATCTATATCTGTTATCTACCAGCGGGGGCGGCAAGATCATGGTGGAGGAGCGCGAGGAGGCCAACGAGTTCGAGCCAGACGTAGTGTTGGAAGAGAAAGGGGTACGGTCCGGGGAAACCTAAGACATGACAAAAGATATGGGGCAAAATGGCAGTAGTGACGCAATCTGCAGGACATGATGGCAATAGTGAGGCGATTGCAGGACAGTAGTGAGCCAATGGCAGGACATGATGGCAGCAGCAAGGGAATCGTAGCTATGCATGTATATCTGACCTGGATGACGAGGAGGTGTGTGTTATTGCTGTGGCCGATGCTGCTGCTGCTGGAGCTGCGGGCGCGGGTCGGGGAGCCCAAGTGACAGCGCTTGATATCGCGGCTCAGCCCCGGGGAGTCTGGCTGGCGGCGATGCTTGCCGCACTCGCGCGCGCGAGGCTTATTGCTGCTGCTGCTACCCACGCTCGAATTGCTGTCGCTTCCTTCGTCGGAGCTGTCCATCTCCATCTGTCCATCCTATCAATATTAAATATACACGCAGATGTAAAATATAACATTGATCACGCAACAAAATGAATATAAAGTATGAAATAGAAGATATGCTTGTGTACGATACCTCAGTGGGGGACAGCAGACTGGACACAGCGTCCGTGCTATCTTCCAGCTTAGGCTTGCGACTCGCCTACAATATATAAACGTATATGTATGATTTTTTTTTTTTTTTTTTTTTTTTTTTTTTTTAATTTTAAATAATAAATACAGTAAGCAAGGTTTCGTGGAAGAAAAAAATGAGAAAGTTGCAAATACAAACTTTTTTGTATACTTTACATTTGCATATTTATATCCATAATCATTTGATATGATTGCAATTATTTGATTTGATGTGATTTTGTTCTTACCTCGCATTGGTGCAGCTGGTGTTCGCAGGGGCCCTTCTCTCTCGTCAGCGCCGACTCGGCCTCCATCCAGCGACTGGGCAACCGCAGCGGCCGGAAGTTCTGCAGAACGGCCCCGGGCTTGAGCAGGCCCTATTGTGATGTGAGATGATA
>WBZZ01006841.1:182500-235000 GCA_019918135.1 Paulinella micropora | reverse complement strand
AAAACTACCGACTTTTGAAAAGCGAGAATATTTCAAAAGATCCAAACCTAAACTCAACTCAAGAAACAACTAACGAACTACTACCACACCCAAACTCAACAGACACAACTCGAAACCTTTTGGTCACAAGGATCCTCTGTAAATCTTAGCGCGATTGTTCTGTGCACGGATATTGCGTGGGAGAGAGAGAGTAGCTTCTTTCTTTGCGCGCGAAAGGTGTCTTCGTCTTTCGGCTTTCCTTTCCTTGTCATGTCATGCTGTGCGTGTGTAGAAAGGTCCTTTCAGCTCCTTTCCATGTTCTCTTCTCCGCACCCAAGCAAGAAAAAGTGCACCCGCCAACCTGCAACTCCCTTAAAAAATCATCGCCAAGCTAAATTGGCGACGCAGATGGTTTCTTCACGACGGCTCTTTCTCTCTCAACAACTTGAGGTAGCTTTGCAACCGTTGCTTTCGAGTCCATGCGTTGTCATTCTTTGCACCCTATATATTTTCCCATCAATTTGCTGTGTGCAGGAAGCATTTCCCGCAACACCCAACAGGCGGAGATCGTACCCACGCGACGGCCCTGCCCCCACCCCAAAGTCTTGCAAGCGCCGCAGGGTGGAAGGTTCATCCAAAGAAGTGACCATCTGCGCACGTGATCTATTCGTAAGTTGCCTTCCGAGTCATTCCGCCTTCAACCTCGTCCTAACTATGGAAACCTTCAATAGATTCATTTACCCATACTTTACCTCTTACCTACCTACCCATATCTATGCATACATCTGCCGACTACCAACCTATCTTGTTCATCAATCTTCCGTTCCATTGTATTTTCGATTCGTGCCATTTTATTTACTTCACTTGATCTATGCAGACCCCTGAGAACACGAAGCGATCTCGACTCAATCTTTCGGAGGTTTTTTTCAGCATCGCAGAAGTTCTGCCCATGGTCAACTCTCCATTGTGACTTTCCTCGTGGACACGACCTTCTATGGTCAACATTTTGGCCCCTCGCACATACTTCCTCTTGTATTATACTTTTTTGTTGTTGTTGTTGTGACCATAGACTTCTATCTACTTGTATCATAATATCAGCCTGTAGAACACTGCCAGTTACCATGTAACATAACGCAGTGTCAAGACATGTTCAGCTAGCAAATTATCGCACAGGGAGCAGAAGGGAAAATGTTTCAAGAGTGGGCCTCCATGAAGTGGTGCTACTTGCAAATTTCTGCTTATGTGCGACCATTTAGATGACCCCGTTGGCGTCTATGTACTGAGGTCTTGTCATTTACGTACGTTGATCCACAGTCATTATCTTTGTCAAATATAGACAGAAATACAAAATGATGCTCTACAGGCTGTGTCACCATATAGAGACTAGACTACAGCCCGAGTACGGCTAATCAGGTTAGAGAATGAGCTGTCATCAGTGAAAAAGGGCAGGACTTAGTGTTTAGGAAACGTTCTTTTTCTTTGTTTTTTTAGTGTGTTGGAAAATGAAACGCACATAGTGAGACGGGAAAAGGAACGAAATGGGGTACTACTAAAGAAGTGATGAGACTGGATAGAGATCGAGAGGAAATGAAGGCTACAGGGTCAGTTGGGTTCACTTTTTTTGGGGCGGCAGGGGGGATATCGTGATAAAGAAAACGTAGAGTGTGTTGTGTGTGGCGAAACAGAAATTGTATACCTCTCAGAAAATAATATGCAACATGGATTGCAGCAAAGCACAGTTGACATACTGCAACACATACATATTCATATGTACGACCGTGACTCTCACATTGCACATGTTTATCCGATAAATTTACAATAAACTTCCAGATTTTTGCTGAACTCGAATGAGTGATTAAATAAGTAGTGAATGATATCGGCGATTTTTAGGCTGTAGTTGCCCACGTATCGGCCTAGTGCCGCATACGCCATCAGGGTTTTAATCCCTCACGGAAGTGTAGCCTCGCTGACTGGCTGTACTTGGCGAAGTCGAAATTGACAGTCTCTTTGAGAGTTCGCAAAGCCGCTTCCACCTTAATATTCAAGTCGCATTCTGAACTTATATACTTCGGAGGAATTGTTAAACCGCCTTTGAAGGCTTAGCAATGAAGTTATCACATTGTTTCCACTCAGTGGCTGATTCCGTCATCTTGAACGGTAGGCCGCTTATGCTTTTCGCAAAGTCAACACGGAGGCTGAAGCCTTTGAACTGTATATACGACGTGAAAGGCTGAGTTCTAACTCATGAAAAAATATTAATTCCGGGCCGCCTCAATCAGTGTTATTACAGCAGTGGCGAGTATTTTCTTATTAATTGACGATAATTTGTAGTAACTTGATCGTGCATTAGAAGTTGTAATGCCCCCAATGATAGCTCAAAAAAAAGTCGGTAATACAACCACAGTCCTCAAGAATGAGAATGATGTCTCGTTGTATTAGCTCAGTGAAGCCAAAAAAGGAAAACGGCAACAGACCAGGAATAAAATGGTATCAGGTCCAATCCGGACAAATAATACTGAAAAACAAGCTGGTGCACCTGTCACCAGGAAAAGGTACTTTTTATCGGCTATCCGGGGGGTGATGCCTACAGTACCCCCTCCGAGTCCTGATTTTATGACGGAAATAGCATTTTCGTCATACACCTTCTGATTTCTTTCTGCAAATAGTATGCGCTATGGAGTCATGCCACACAGCGCATCGACCCACGGATAGACGCTAAAAGACGATAAATATATCCTCATACGGCACGTCAAAGCGGATTCTCTAGCCTTTCTTGTAAATTTTGAACTCCTTCCCCTCAATTTCTTTTTTTTTTTTTTTTTTTTTTTCGGCAGTATGTCAAGAACAAACGTACAATTAATAAAAAAATACAAGCAACGTGGTGCTGTAGTACGATTCCCCCTTTGATCTCCTTCTTCTTCTTATCATTATCATTATTATTATTATTATTCACAGGGAGATCGTAAGTACATTGTCTTTTTTAATGACATACCCTTGTATAAGGCGGATATCCTATGATATAGTATTAGGGGGCCAGTCCTAATAGCTATATCCGAAGTCGAGGTGTATGTACCCGACCCTGCGATATACCGACACAAGTAGAGATTGACCGTGCTCAGGTACGACAGTATATAATCTATCGTAAAAAATAATTTAATCAAAGTTTCAGAGAACATTTCATTTTCGAGAACATCATCCCAGGACTTGGAAAGGGTCATACCCGGGAACACTATCGCTCAATACACTAGCGATCCCCGTATACGGTGTAGTATCATCGTCGATCGACCTTTCGCACTCGTATGTTGCGATCGAATGCCAAGTTATATCACTGAGTCTTTTTTATATTCATATTGATAACTGATGATGCATGATCAAATCATGATACGCCGTGGGCAATCAATCAGTTTATTTGAGACGCATAAAGAAAAATAGTTTCTTTGTCACTGCCTTCGTCGTCTGGCGCGGATTTCTTTGCCTGGCGGAGGACCACCAACAAAAGTCAGATCGAACTTTGACTGTTCGAGAATGTCCCAGATCTTATTAGGGATTCCGCCCAACGATAATTCAAAAGGGACATAAAGCACTCCTCTTGGCAGTGTCTGAATGGTCCACGCAGTGTAATCCTTGTCTCTGGGAGTAATTGTATCATCCCATGTCTCGAGACTTTTTGCGTCTTTATATACTGGCAGATAATGTCTTGCCTTTGGATCCTCAACCGGGTCCATACTTCTCCAGAACTGGAGTATCGGTTGTACTATCTTTGCGGCTGATGATATTTTGAGTGTCCGTGTGACACGCATCTGTCGTGGGACCGCCACGACCCGCATCGAGTATAAGTCTGAGAGAGTGTCATCAGCGACATGTTGTTCCGCTGGTCTCATCAGATAGAAAGCATCTTTCACCCATGCGATGGTTGCTATCGCATCGCATTCCTTCCATCGCTCATGGACAATCTCAACGTTGCCCGCGTTTGGGTCAGTGTCCGTCCCCTCCTCCTCCTGGTGGACGTCCTTTGATCTCATCGACCTCATCGCCTTCCTCGGTTGGTCGTTGATAAGATCATTCCGCGCTCTGCTTAGCTGCGCCTCTGTGATCTTCTCCTTCTTTGATCTCATCGACCTCATCGCGTCTCGTTGTCGTGATAAGATCATTCCGCGCTCTCCTTAGCTGCGCCTCTGTGATCTTTTCCTTCTTTCCGCTATGCTCTCGCGGAGACTTAGACTGAGTCCCCACCGCGCTTATGCGGTCAGTCTTCTCCTTGCTGTCCACCTCACTCTCCTCCTTCTCAGCTATCGGTGCCCGATAAGCATCGTCTTGGTCTATGCCAGCCTCCTTGTGGATGGGCGGCACCTCTTTGAAATCGTCCTTCATCCGTTTTAACGCCTCCTCAACGGATTCATCTTCCAGTAAGAAGGGATCATACTTAATCAGCCTTCTTACATTCACAATTTGCACCTTCCCTCTACCCCTGATCTTGTAATTCAGAGGTCCCGTCTGTTCCATAATCTGATAAGATCCTTTCCAGTGAGTGAACAGCTTAGAGCTGACTCCCTTCGGGACTTGAGGATGGTACAATAGTACAATATCCCCGACCTGGAACTTGATATGATCCAAGTGCGCTTGTCGCACCCCTTCAGCATCAGTCTTTCGGCGCTCCGCCTCTCTATGCGCCCTGACTATTTGTTCCGCCTCCATCTTCACTCTAAGTCTCATCCCAAACAACTCATCCGCATCCGCCCAAGTGTCTTTTGGGTGAAGGAGCGAAGTCGGGATATCAGGCTCACGCCCATATACTAACTGATATGGCGAGATTAAGCTCTTCGAGCCTCCTAACGCCGTAGAGGGTAGACAGTTCATTGCAAACGCAAATGATGGTGCTGCCTCGACCCATGCTCTTTGATTCTCCTTCTTCGTGCAATACATCTTTAGCGAGGCTTTGAGGGGTCTGTGTACCCGCTCCATTTTCCCATTTGCTCGCGGGTTATAGGCAGTAACATATTGCCATTTCATCCCGTAAAATTTAGATAGTTTGTCGATGACCTCGTTATTAAAGTCCGAGCCTCGATCAGAACATATCTTTCTTGGTACTCCGATCTGTGAGATGATCCTATCGATCAGCGCCTCGGCCGTCGTCTTGCCGGTAACGTCTTTGACAGGGATGATCCACACATAGTTGGTGGCTCTGTCAATAGCAGTGAGGAGGTATTTGTAACCATCCTTCGATTCTGGGAAAGGTCCCACATGATCAATGTGTATAAACTCAAACATCCCCGCATGAAGAGGAAATTCGCCAATCAGGCCGAAACTTGCCTTCAGTGGTGTTTTGTTTATCTTGCACGGGATGCATGCATCCACCGCCTGATCTATCTCCTCCTTCATCTTCTTCCACCAGAATCGCCTCGCTACGAACATGTGAGTTCGTTGTCGACCCGGATGCGCCAAAAGTGGGCAATTGTGGGCTGCGACAAATATAAATCGTCTCAGACTCTCCGGTACCCAAAGGGTCCATTTGTCCGGCTGTGACGCATAGCGACCGTGAAGGCCCTTGTACCAAAGTAGACCATCTCTCCATCCCATCTCCTTCATCTGATCTTTGATCGCTTTCGTCATCCGTAGCTCATCCGGGTTCTGATATAACTGTATCAGTTCTTTAAACTCCGGATCTTGAGCCTGTTGTTGCCTCCATGCGGTAGGCGAGGCTATATGGATAGTACCATCTTCTAGCCGTACCCCGATTCTTTCCGGGTCATCGTCTAGGTCACTTCTCCGCTCTTGAGGAGGCTCCGCATAAACTTCCTGCGTCTCCTCTTCCTCTCTTATGTTCGCCTTCGCATTCTCATATACCTCATAGGACCACTCAGCGTCCTCCTGGGTATGTAGCTCACAATATATCCCGTGATCTGGGCCTTGTGGACTGTACCGTAGACCTGTGCGGTCATATCGGATTCCACTCGCCATCTCCATCGCCTCAATGTGGCTGACCTCATACACCTTGTCAGTGGACAAGTCTTCCATCTCCACCGTGGACACCAACGCCGATACTTCTGAGTTAAACTCTAGCCTAGAGAGGCTATCAGCGACCACATTTCGCTTTCCCGGTAGATGGACCATTGTAAAATCGAAACAAGACAAGAACGCTTGCCACCGCGCCAGCCGTCCCGTCTGTTCATGATTCATCAACCATAACAGGTTATGATGATCAGTTCTGACAGTAAATTGAGGTCCTCCCCACAAATACTCTCTGAGCCTCTTGAGGGCCCATACTACCGCCAACGCCTCTCTTTGCCTTGTGCAATAGTTTCTCTCCGCCGCACACAACTTCCTACTAATAAACATGATTGGGCGTAATTTCTTCTCCTCATCCTCTTGTTGTAATACAGCCCCAATCGCAAACTTAGATGCGTCTGTATCGACTACGAATTGTTTCGTAAAGTCGGGCATCGTTAACACCAGTCCTCCGTCTTTCGGGTCTTTGTAAATGAGATCTTTGAGCGCATGAAACGCTTGCAAAGCCTCTTCGTCCCACTTCTCAAAGTCTCCAAAATCTATCATTTTCTCCACTTTAGCCCGTGTTGCACCCCAATCGGGTATAAACTGGCTATAGTATTGCGCCATCGCAAGGAATGAGTGCAATTCAGTGCGGTTCTTCGGTATCGGTCGATTCGTAATCTCCTCCCTCTTCTCTTTGGATATCGAGACTCGATTATGGGAGATCTCGTACCCTAAGTATGTCACACTCGTCTTGGCAAGTTGACACTTCTTTAGATTGCACTTCAGGCCAAAAGCTCCGATGCGCCTGAATATATCGGACAAATGATCGATATGCTCCTCCATTGTGTTAGAGTATACGATAATGTCATCGATATAGCAAAATGCATATTCTCCCGCCTTCTGTCCCCGCCTTCTCATAAAGCCTCCGTCAGACAAATCATCGTACTGACTGCTCAACATCTTCTGCATCGCCTTCTGGAAAAGTCCTGGGGCTTGCTTGAGGCCCATCGGAAGCACTTTCCATTGATATATTTCCATACCCACCACAAACGCCGTCAGCCATCTGGACTTTTCCTCCAGTGGTATCTGCCAGAAGCCATTCTTAAGGTCAATGACCGAATAGAATTTTGCATTCCGCAGTACTCTCCTTCCTTCTTCTAATGTCGGGAGAGGATTTCTCTCTTCCTCCAGCACCTTGTTAACACGAGCATAGTTAACTGTCAGGCGCCATTCTCCTCCTGGCTTCGGCACTATTCTCGGTTGTGAGACTATTGAGGATGTTGATCTCTCAATAAAGTCCTCATTGAGCAGCTGTCTTGCTAGCTCCTCCGCTATCTTCGCCTCATGTATACTCAAATTCGCCCTTCGTGGTGCCGGTGACGGCTCCGCACCCGGTATTTTGTAAATAACCGCAGTGAAATCTTCAGGCTTGACACCACCTGCATGTGGAGGGTAAAAAATTTCCTTGTTCGCCTCTAATTTGGCTTTTAAAAGCTCCTTCTCCTTCTCCGTGCCTACTCCTTCTTCCAATATTTTCCGCGCCGCCTCTTGAAAATCTTCATCAGACATCTGCTTATGTTGCTTGAGGGGTTCTCTGTCCTCCTCCAAGCCTAAGTCCTCTTCCGAGACATCATCTAGGCCCGTCTTTTCATACGTGACCGTGTCCGGCTCATCATCTTTACCGAGCTCCACCAGCATGTCAATAAGTCTCGCGTATTGCAAAGGAGCTTTACGGGTGTAAAAACCATCAAAGCATGTGAATGCTTGCGGTATCAATTTCAACTTGTCGAGGTCTCTGAGCTTTCCGCTTGAGGCCACGTGGGCTCGTCACCCCAGAAATCAGTAATAAAACTTTTAATAGTTTCTGGTGGAGTATCCGGGATTCGCCCCGTTCTCCTTGGTACAAACGCCTCCCTTTTTTCTTCTCCTACTTTCGCATGGAAACAGTATCCGTTAGTAATATGGACATCTGTTCCTACTCCTTCCGCGAATCTCGCCAACGACGGGCTTCTTTGTGCGACACATATAATCTCCTCCTTTCGCTTCTCGATTAAGTCATCAATAGACTTTTTGTCCCAATGGCATGTCGGAACTGTGACAGTGCACACTTGGGATTCCCAATTGTCGGTCCAGGACAGTTCATCCGGTCTTACGACATGGGGGTGAACGTACACCTCAAGTGCCTCATGTGCGATGGCCATCTTTTTGTGATCCGTCGCTAGACTCAGCTCATAAGCCTCATAAGAGTCAGTAGCGTTGAAGGGATCAATATCGTTCTCTTCTCCTCTTTTTACTCCATATATCACTCGCCGTGCGGCGCAATCAATCACAGCCCCCATCGTAGCCAATTGGTCATACGATAGTAATATTGACCCGTGGTAACCGGGGACGACATAGAGGTCCATACGGTATACTCGTGCGGATTTCAATTTAAAGGTCAGTGTGATGATTCCCGTGATATCCGTCCGGCTGCTCACTCCTTTGAGAGTGCCCGTTGACTTTTTCATATTTCCGTCCACCCAGTCCCGGTATCGATTAAAAAACTTCCTGCCGACAATATTAATATTCGCCATCGTATCATTACCAACTTTTAATATTGTCTTCAATGTTTCACAATAAAGTTCCGTATAACACAGAGCATCGGGCCTGTGTATATTGGCTGCGAGAACAAGAACTTTACGTTCCAAATTTTGGAGTCTTGTCTCTAAGTTTTTCAACTCCTCCTTCTTCTCCTCCTGCTTCACCTCATTAACATTTTTATTATTCTGCGGTACTGGTGCGTTTACTATTTGAGCGACATTGTCTTGTGGTACTTGAGTACACACATTGTCTTTTTGCTCGCCACCCGCCGCGACCGTAGACATTGAGTCTGTTCGTGGTTGTTTGCTTGGCCGAGGCGATACATCTGCCATTGGCCTCCTCGCCTCCATCGCAAGTCTCGCCTTCCTATTTGCATCAGTTATCATTGGTAACCGTGCTGTATGAACGGGTATGAGACTACCTTGGGGCTGCAGTCTCTGTGTACCCACATCTTTGTTTTCACACAGAGGAAGCGTTGGCCCAGTCTGCACAACAGCATTAGAAAGCACTGTGACTTTAGGGTTAAACTTCACAGTCTTCTCCTTCCTCTCTTCTTCCCCCTCCAGTCATTCCACCACCTCGAAACGATTACCTTGAGTAGTGTCCGGGTAGGATGACGTATCGGTCTCCGAGGCAGTGTTGTAGGCCTGAGCTCGACCGAAATTTGGGTTGGAGCTTGCCCACGAGCCTCCCCCTCCTCTGGGTGGGGGGGCTGGAGCTCGAACAGCTCTCCCTCCATAAGGGGTATATCCCCGACCTCCTCCTCTTCCTCTCTGAGGGGTTCCCTGCCACCTCGAGGCTCCTCTCCATGTTCCTCGTCCTCGTCCTCCTCCTCCTCCTCCTCGTCCTCCTGCTCCTGCTCCTCCTTCTCGTCCTCTTTGAGAGGCCTTGAAGTACTTTTGTCTCTCCCTTTCCTCCTTCTTCTCCTTCATCCTCTTCATGTAGGTAACGATTGCCTCTCGTAACTCCTCATCATCACACATATTGGCATACCAACCTTCGTTCACAGCGGCAATCTGAAGCATATTGAAAAGGCCCGGTTCCTTGCCTTCCGTCCTGCTCAGAAAATTTGCCCTTGCTGTTGGGTTCTGCCTATCATGATTGAAAGAGCAGTCTCTGTTCTCCATCTGTGCCTTACACTGCAAGCCCGCGAACCACCTCCAACATGCGGTCTTCAGGTCTGGCTCTCTCTGTCTCTTCCAACCGGCAACTCTGTTTGTGTACGTGGCTTGTGCGCCAACAGATACACCGCCTGCCTGTGCCGTATGTGCCTCCGTGAGCGAGTCCATGTTTGAGCATGCACTCATCACTTCTTGAAACAGTGCTGACGGAGCAACGCTTTGAACCGTATTTTCGAACACGTGTGTCTCGAGGAAGTTCTTGGACTTCACTGAGCTAAACGTCGAGCATTGTTGTATGAGCTGAGTAAGCTTACTCGGGTTAACTCTGTGTAACGCCGAAAAGAAATAGAGGATGACCGACTTGCGGCCATAGAATAGCCCATAGGAGGAAACTACCTCCGTAAGGGTCGCCGCCAAGCCAACAGCACTCCTCAAACTCATCGCCACTGTCTCAAAGATTTCAAATCCTATGAGAGTACCAGTGCAGAGATGCTGGTATCCATGAGATTGAAAATATGAAATGAGTGTGGCCACCGCCAGTTCACACTGAGCGTCTAGGCCTGTTGCATTGTTTCTCTTAATCTCCTCCTTCTTTCTCAAAAACTTGTACTGTGTCAGATCAAATCCCTCCGAGACTAGAGATTGGTCAAAAACAGTAACAAGGGCCTCGTATTCCTGCGTTTCGTCGCAAGGAAAAGCCTTCATGCAGGCATTGATCTCTTTGAGCTTGCTCAAAAGCGAAGCATCAGAGTCTTTGTCTGAGCTCGTCTTGGCATATAGCATGAGACTTGCCACTCCTCCTTTCTTCCCCTTGAAGGCATTTATGATGTTCTGTCTGTCCTTCTTCTCCGTGTTTGTGACCACCACCGTAGTTGAGCCCGAGGGTGCAGGGGCTGGTGGGGCAGGAACTGGTGGGGTCAAATATGTCGGAGGGTGTGTCTTTGCACCACTCACTTTTGCTTTCATTCTTTCCAGTCTCATCGTCTTCTCGAACTCCTCATTCTCTTTCGCCTTCTTCTTCTCAGATATCACCAGCTTTTGAGCATGAGTGATAAAGGCCACCAATTCAGAAGCAGATCTGAGAAAATTATATTTCTCCACATATTGGTCAACACCTGCTTTGTTGGCGACCGGTGGTGCGTTACTAAGTGATTTAAGGACAGAGTGATCCTTGGTAGGAATCCATCTCTTCCATGCCTCCTTGTGCAGTAACGCACCCATCAACAGTCTGATCTTGGTCAGAACTCTGTCGGTCTTCTCTAACTCATCAATCACAGGATGAGTTTCTCCTGCTGCCTTAATGCTTTTTTCCATCTCTGCCTTCCCCTCCTCCAAGGCCTTTATTTCCATTGTAAAAAAATGAAATATGCCACTCGAGTTTTTCGAACCCAGATTGGTCTTCATTTTTGTTACATCGACTGCCTCCTGACCAGTCGCGAGGAATCTGGCCGTTGCTCTTGGGTTTGTGTACTGGAGGTAACCCTCACATCGTGGGCCGTGTGTACGTTCCCAAATCAGGGTTTGAGTGTACACCCCAAAGATAGCATCGAGTAATTCAAGGTGAGTGTGTGTGTCCCCAAACTTGATATGCTGTATCTTCTTTCTCTCTTCTGGATCAGAGACCAGTTTGCCGAGGAGCTGTGCTGTGTTTGATAATAGGATATAGACATCCTTTTTAGCACGACTTTTCTCTCTTCTTTGATCCTGAGGGATCCACACATAGGTGTCCTTCTCTACCCCCATCTTGTTGTCAAACTCTTCTTTAGTGAGGTCATAGTGGTCTTGCACCCACTGTTGTTCCTCCACTGTGATCTCCTCTCCATCACTATGAATCAAGTCGATCATTTTTCGTCCTCCTCCTCCCGTGTAGGCAGGTAAGGGATTACCATATGCTCCTCCTCCTCCCGTCTCTTCTTGTTCAAATCCTCCTTCATCTTCGTCTCCTCCATATCTTCCTTCATCATCCCAGCCCTCTTCTACTCCTCCTCCTACTCCTTCATCTCCTCCTCCTTCATTCAATCCTCCTCCTCCTCCTTCATTCAATCCTCTTCCTCCTCCTCCTCCTGCTTCTTCTTCTTCTCTTCTTTGATCTGCCTCCGAGAATTCACTCACTTCGGCGGTCTCTGTCGACATGATGTCGTAGTAGTGATCAACAGGAGGACAGTGTCAGCTCCTATGTTTGGTTTTTGTTCGTTTGTGTTCTGTTCCTCCTTCAGTCGATTCACTTGGACCTACACACAGATAGTAATAGAGAAGCTAGAAAAGCTCTCCTTGAGAAGTCGACAGTCGGTCGGATAGGTTCTCAGACCTACCTTTAGAAAACGATCAGAGATTTGCAAAAATACTCTGACGTATGTGTGAGATAATGCAGATAAATGCACAAACTAGAAGGGTAAAGTGTTGTGCTCCTGTCCCTATGCTTGTTTGTGTTTTGTGTGTGTTCCTTCACTCTTCTGTCCACCTCCTTCTTCTTGGTCTCTGTGTGAGAACAGCAAGAACGACAGAGAGTTTGTATCTGATGTCTCCTTGTGAGCACACAGATACTGATTGGGCTAGAGGGTACGAGACACCTGCTTGAGACCAATCAAATTATTTTTTTTTTGTGAAAGAGTTATGAGGGAGCTGTGTTGGAGTATTTGTTTTCGTCTGACGTCCCCGTGTGAGACAGGTCAGTGAAAATTCACTCTGTTGCCTGTGTGGCAAAGCAGAAAGAAATCACCCTAGTGATGTGGACTCCAAATGTAATGCCCCCAATGATAGCTCAAAAAAAGTCGGTAATACAACCAAACACAGTCCTCAAGAATGAGAATGATGTCTCGTTGTATTAGCTCAGTGAAGCCAAAAAAGGAAAACGGCAACAGACCAGGAATAAAATGGTATCAGGTCCAATCCGGACAAATAATACTGAAAAACAAGCTGGTGCACCTGTCACCAGGAAAAGGTACTTTTTACCGGCTATCCGGGGGTGATGCCTACAAAGTGTTACCTATAATGGCTTGAATACGTAAAAAATTATTGCCTGTACTTGAACCTGATCATCAGAGGCTATATGAGCCAAACCTCTACAGCCTCCATACTCCTACCGCTCACATTTACTTCTCTACTCCTAATAAATGGGGGTTATCGGATAAACCGGGGAGGGTGGATTGTAGGCGCAGATAGGTAAATATGTGCTACTTTAATATATCCCTGCCACGGTGTCAGTCCAGACACAATAAGCGGCCGTTAATATTAATAACAGTCTTAACCTGGCAACGATAATATTACTAGAAGTGACCGTTACACTTTTTAGAAAGGAATATATTATCGTTTAGGCCGGACCACGAGAATTGGCTGGCGTTTGCCTTTGTTGTTTTTGGCTCCGCTAGTCTCCACATTTTCCATCATCTTTGACCCTTATTTATATAAGAACAGAAAATTAGGTTACTAGCGGAGTGGATGGAATTGGCTGTAATAACGAAGAGGCATTATTGAATATATCGGAATGACTACCGTACCGGACCGAAACATTAATATTGTGTTAAACTTTCTTCAAGTTTTTACTTCAAGTTTACACTTCTATTTTTAGTTCCGTTACTTCATTTTTCCGTTTATTTATCAACTGTCATAACTTGTAGTTGTTACGTTTTCAACTGCCGTTAACAGATCAATTATTTTCCCTTTAACAGCTAGCTTTTTAGAAAAGCTTGACTACTGCCTTTTTCCCAATATCTGAAAACTTTTATTCCTTTGACCGCTATTTCCGGTCTCCATTCATACTTTATTTCCTTGGACCGTGTTTTCCTGTTCCCAGTCAACACTCCAAGTAAAATGGTAAAACAAGTCAGATAGGTTAGTTAAAGTGGTAATACTTAACATATTTTCCTGTATTTTTCTCAGACTGACTTGAACAACTCCAACTGCTACACAACACGTGCAGCACTTGAATACTATTCGTTAGTTATCAGAATTTGCATTGTTTCGCAAGGGACAAGTAGTCTGTCAAGCAAGTGTACTAAATAAACTGGAATTGACCATCCCAGCGTCTTTTGGTACCTTCCCTGTTCTCGGAAGTATTTTGAGATCAAATGACAGCCGTGTGTGTATTCATTTGAATGCCGGTTGGTAATTTCCTCACAGGAGGGTAGTCAAGACTTACAATTCGAATTTCCCTTTATTTTCGGAAGAGTCACAGTTTGTGTGTGCTGTCGACAGCTCGAATTGGGGAACACCTACCTGCTTCGGGAAACACCAACAGCGAGCAAGCTCAAGGTCTGCAATTACACCCACACAGGACAGCTAGTTCACCTGTCTTTGAGTGGCCGGTCATGGTGACATGTTCACCACACGCAGAGAGGCGACTTGTACCATGTATTCAAGTCTTGTTCAAGTCTTGTTCAAGTCTGTTCAAGTCTGTTCAAGTCCCTTGCATACATAGGACAGTCCCTCAAGCAAGACCCATCGAGTAGCAACCAACCCTAAAGGTCTCCTTTGCAAATTCCAGACCTGTTTGCTACATCGTGGGCCTTCTACGTTCAGGTGTGACAAAATGAGCCTTCCAGCCTCATTTCCTCGCCCCAAGTACGACCTGGTCAGTCAGGAAGTCTACCACCGAGAGGAATGCCTCAACATCTCTCGTACGCTGCGCACCAACCTCAAGGTCCCCTTCATGGACACATACACGAAGGCCCTCAAGGACGGCTCGGCCAAGAAGCTCTCGCCCCAGACGGACGGAATCAGCCGCGCCCACTTCATTAAGGTCGTACTAATGACTTTAAATAAGGACCTCGGCCCCCTCTTAGCGAAAGCAGTAAAGGACTGCCTTCTCAATCTTGAGGAGGAGCCTTTTCTCCCCATGCAGCCCCTTGAGCAGATGGTGGATTATTGGTTGGACCCATCCACTTTCCACAAGTGGACCGCTTTTTTGGGGTGAGAGAGACCTAGCTGTAAGTAGGTACAACGACCTTGCGAAAAAGATCGGTTGGGTTCTGTCCCCGGACAACGTCCCCGGCTCCATACGCTACGTGACGATTCCGGCACCAGCGGCCACGGCGGCTCCTACCATGGGCCCAACTCGCCCCCCGCTGGCAGGAGCAACGGCAGCGACGATGCCTCCGGCTACGGCGGCAGCATCGTCATCGCGCTTCATGGCGGCCCCCGCCCCGGTAAGGTTCCCCCAACAGGCTCCCAACGCTTTGATGGCCTCATCACAGCCTTCCCAGGTCGATCCCCTCGCCCTTCAGGAAGTAGTCTGGGCCCCATAGGCGGATCAGAGGCACAGCGTTCCCTGTTTACCCGACCGAGACCGGCTTCTGACGGGGCATTTTCCCCACTAGCATCAGGGTATGGCTCATCCCCGACCCCGAGGTTTTCTCAACGGAGCCCAAGCCTCCCGGGATCATTCGCCTCCCCTCTGGACTCCCGGTACGAAGACAGCGGCGCGCTTTTCGTCTCCCCATACGGAAGGGTAGTCGAGGAGGAAGAAGAGACGAGTGGCCGGCCTCTGTTCTCTTTCTCTCCCGAGCGAGGGGCAGAGCCGGCCGACTGTGACAGCCTCCTCCTATCCCCCCGCCAGCTGGTGGGAGCGACGAAGATGGAGAGACCGGGACGGCGGTCGCGGAACCCGCAGCCTCCGCAGCGGTCACGCCAGAGGTAGCCGGAACGGCTTTAGCCGGCCCAGCTGCCCCGACGATCGAAGTGGAGGTGGACAACCCGTCTGGGAGCAGGGTGACAGCTAGTGCATCCTCTAGTAGTGGCGAGCAGCCCTCGTCGAGTAGTTCCGAGCCGTCACGTACCCAGAATGGTATACGCTTTAGTGGCAGCACCGTCCTTATGATGGTGGCGCCATTTGAGTCGGCTACCGAACGACGACAACGCCGCCTGAGGGAGATCAAAAAGCTAAAGTTCGACCACGTATTATTAGGATACACCTCGCGCCTGTTTCTTTCAAATCTTTCCCTTTTTATGACCCAGTCTGAGGCCGAGATCTTCCTCAACGCGTGGTCGGCAAGAACTTCTTCCAAAGACTCTTACATGAAGTCTTTGCAGCTCTTGCCATGGATCTGGCTGGACTACCGAGTAGACTCACGATGGAAAATCGACATCGTCTACGACGTTACCAAGCCTTTCGGCCCGAGTTACAGGAATGACATGAAGAGACGGTCGAAGGAAAACTTGGCCACTTATATCACGCGTTTACAGAAGCTCTTCAGGCAGCTGCAGAACGAAGGCCTTGTGGCCGAGGAAACCCATAAGTATGAGGTAGCCCGGCGATGTGTCTACCCTATATATGGAGATACAACACATAGAGGCCCTCCAGATAGAAAGAAAGAAACGGGGTATCGCGCCGACACGCACGTTGGAGGAGATGAGGTACCTCATCCTCAAGGCCAACCCACGTACCGTGACGGATTGGGACCCCAAGATGATCCTGACGGCACCGGATTCCGACTACGGCCGGAGCCCTCCTCGTAAGGAGAGGGCCACGGAGAGCACGAGGAAGCCAAGAACCAAGTGGCCCCGCGACATCCCCTCGGGTAGTCAGCTGCAGGTCGTGACGAGGCAATCCCATCAGCAGAACAAGCCGAAGTCTGGCCCGGGCCCGGACCAACGCAAGGGCTCTGCGCCTTCGAGCTCGTCCGGCGGGCGTACAACCAAGACTGCACGCTTTTCTGGGGCCAACGCGATCAAGATCGCCAAGCCGGCCCAGTGGACGAAGGACCCCGCCAAGGAGAACCGCGCGCCGCACAACAAGAGACAGGATATAATGCAAAATGTCCTTCAAGAAATTTTGCAAAATTTTTGAGATTTTCAAAATATGATATTAATACTTAAAATCAATTAACTTTCACGTAAAAATAACATTTTTATTCTTTCGAATTGAAAAACTTCTTATTTTTAAAACTTTCATTGATGTAACGGCTAGTTTTTGATATTTATCTCAGAGCCGATCCGCTTCGATCCTCGAGTATTAATCCTTCTGTTTTTGTTGTGTTTTTTACACAAAAATAATAGGAAACATATTTCTGATCATTAATCATATTAATTTCATGCTAACTTCAAGTTCAAATTCAAATTTTGAATTCATAACCGTTACGTTTTGTCCTTCGCACTCTGGCTCTACGAGTGTCAAGTATTTTATTAAAACAGTACTAGTGTTTCAGTAAATAACTTAATTAGATTTATTAATAATTAGTTCCTTCGCTGTCTACGTCTACCTTGCCCGCGAGGTCGCCCCCGCGCAGCGCTACTCCGCACAGCACTGCTGAGTGTGGAGGGTGCAGCATGAGTTGCTGGTCGAGGTGGAGGCAGATTCAACCACTGTGGAAGCGCAGCCGGACTTAGTATGCATGCCATCGCGGCTGGCGAGGGCATCCATGCAGGCTTTGGACGTAAATTTGAATTCTCAAGAAAAACAAAATTTGCTTGTTTTCGTCACGGAAAAATGCAACTTTCAATTTTCCCGGAATTGCTGTGGCTTCAAAGCAACCTGACTCTGCTAGAACCATGTGTGGTCTTGACCCGCCAACTCGACTTCTGCATGTGTGCTTCTTTCCTTTGTGCTCGGTGTTGACAACATGATAGGAAGGTGGATCGCACGTTTTGCATTCCCAGACCTCACCATCACCGGACTGAAATGCTAGACGAAGCTGCTCCTGCCCCCTTCTCCGCTTGCACTTCGGCACAAAGCGAATCGTCTCCCCACTGATAAGCTTGCGAGCTATTTCCGGAAGTATGAAGTCAAAGTATCGCGACACTTAGTTGTCATAAACCTTGCTCATGGTAATATAAACAAGGTACAGCGTCCCATTCTTGATCCGCCTGTCACCACTTGGGTGCTTCTCGGCCAAGTAATACTCTATCCCAGCTGTGTCCATCCCAAGTAATTCCGGAATAGGATCGAAGCGGGTCGGATTGTTATCAAAGGATGAACCTTCAAACGCACACAGTGACTGCAGATTCGGTACGTTCAGCAAGGCTGCCGACCGCGAAGTAAGCTCAAATAATTCCTGGACTTCCCCAAGCATGGCGGTGACGTGTGGGGGAACAGATGACGGTGTGAGTTCGCTCAAGTCTTGTGTTGCCTGCCTGATGCGGGTAATGGCAGCGAAACCCCACTTGGCAAGTTCCACAATGTAACTGTCTTCAGAGTACAGCCTGCCTGATTCAAAACCCAACATGTCCATGACTTTGTTGGCCGCTACAGCGCGATCATCAATTGGAGGCGGCTGCCTCAGCTGCCCTCTCTCACGAACCACAAAACTGACTTGCAAGCCTTCCTCTGCGTTCCCCTGAATGCCTGATAGTGCTAGACAGTGTATTCTGGTGTGGGGCAGTGCCGGGAGGGGCTGTTGGGGCTGCAGGGGCACAGGACGAACCACGGACGAAAGGGCGGTAGAGACGTTGGACAACGTCGGAGCAGCCACAGAGTCCAAGCGATATTCCACAGCCAAAGTTGCAGAGGGGAGGAAAATTCCTAGCCTGTGCGCCATCTGTGCACAAGGCAAAGTGAAAAAAAGCAACATAGACATACACATACATACATACATACAGATACATACATACATACATACATACATACATACATACATGCATGCATACATACATACAGATACATACACACATATATACATATATACATGCATGCATACATACATACATAGATACATACACACGTAATTTGCATACGTACATACAAGAGTTAAATCATGCAACTATTATTATTTATTTTGACACATACATACATACATACATACATACATACATACATACATGCTTGCAGGTGGATTTCGTTTACCCTGAACGTTGGCGAGACTTGGTATGCAGCACCAGTCGCAAGATCGTCTTGAAAAAGGACAATGCTACTCTCGTACATGGGAACGCTGACTCACTACCACGAACGATGTCCCTTACGGAAGTTGAGGTGGGAGGAGTGCCCTGCAAGCCTGGCAAGTGGGCGTATTTTACTTCTGCGACTGGGAAGGACAACTTGCAGAGAAAGGACACCCATCTTCGCTTGGGCAAAATCAAGCATCTTTTGGACACGGAGACTGCATCGAAGTCCTATTTTAATTTTGCTTAGTCCTATTATTCTTCTACCACAGAAGAAGTGGAGGTGTCATTGGCTCGCCCCGAGTATTTTTTCAGCTTTCTCCCGCCTGAGTTTGAAGCGAACATCGAGAGCAAGCATCTCAACCCACTTGGTATGTACCTATTTTCTTTCTTTGTCAGATGTGTCGCTTCATTCACGATGTTGTGCATGTTGTGTTTCGAGGCGAGCTGAAGGGTGACTTTGACGACAGCTGCCCCAAGACCGGAGATAAGTTCGTTGATCGTATAACAAGGTATTGCCAGCGTTCGCACCAGCAGACCATTGTATTCCCGGCGACGTCCTCCCCTTCTTCAACTTTGCCGACTTCGACTTCGTCCAGTTCGACTTCGTCAGTTTCCTCTGTTGTCAGTAGTCTACCTGAAAACTCTGCTCCATCCCCTGCAATTAATCAGCTGCAGCAGAGCCTTGCAGAAAGGGCTCGTAGTACGCATGAAATTGCGGGCTTGAAGGACCAGCTGTCATTAATGGAGCAAAAGTATGATACCGAAAGGTCACCTTGCGCAGCTGCAGTGGACAAGCAACGCAGTATTGAGACGAAGGCAAAGGAAGAGCTTGCGGATTTGAAAACCAAGCACGCTGCTGAAGTCGCGTCTATGGACCAACAGATTAAGAATTTGAAGAAGGATGTTGATCGACTGACTGTTTCTTCGGCGTCCCAAAACAACGATTTGCTTGCAACGCAGGACAACCTTTCGACAGCCTTGGAGGATATCAAGGCACTGAAGAAGGTAATTTTGAGTTTGCTTTGAAATATTGTTTAGTTTTTATATACGCAGACTATAGCAAACAGGGAGAGGGCGCTCAGGGAATATAGAAAGAAAATTACTGAAGCTAAAAAAACCGGCTCACAGGTTATATGTTTTGCCTTGCTTCTGAGATTGATTTATTGTTTCTTGTTTAGGCGGCGCATGAAGTCACAGAGGAGCGAGATGAGCTTCTCGTAGAAATAGAGGACGCAAATGCACAGGCTTCCCATTTCAAAGAGCGAGGCGATAGATTGGCGAAGTCACTCGCCGCAGCCAAGCGAGCCACGAAGAAGCTTCAGCTGAAGCTCGATGATGCAGTATCGTCAAGTTCCTTCCTCTCTCTTTCTCTTTCTCTTTCTCTCTCTCCGACTTCCTCACACAATGATTTTTTTTTTTTTTTAATGAGGCTGCAAAGGAAAAGGGAGCAGATCAGATAGCGAAGCGCAATCGGAAGAGTCAGTTGATCAGGAGGAGACAGGTGGCGAGGAGTCATGCGATTCCAGCGACGTCGATGACAAGTTTCAGTCGCCTCCGTCACGCCGTCACGGTGGCAGTGGGAAGAAGGAAAAGCGAGATCGCGAAAAGGGTGGCTCGAGCTCCAAGAAAAAGAGCTCAAAGCGTCACAAGAAGCGTCGCAGTGGCAAGTCTGCCTAGGCCTGATACAAATTTTCAAAATAGCTTTTTAACGACAAAGGTTTACCGGACCACGAGTGACAGTGCTCGCCCCTTTGCAAAATGTTAATTTTCAATACATTTAGTAGTGATTATTATTAATAAAATTACTAACATTAATTCTATACTGTACGTGATATGTTTAATCATGCAGGCACACAAACTTGAATTTTATTATTATTTTACAAACACTTTTAATAAAATACTTGCCACTTGTATGGACGAGAGGCATATCAATGCAAGTCTAAATTTCAATAATATTTATGGAAATCGGTATAAAATGAATTGCCACTGAAATACTTTTTAATAAGATTAAGATATATTAAAAAAAAGAAAGAATCAATTTGGCTGTCGTATTATGATAAGCGGTGTCATCATGACACAATCACAAGTCATACATTCAAAACGTAACGATTATAATTCAAAATTTAATTTTGAATATTTTGAAATATAATAAATATTATTTATGATTAGAAATATGATTTACATGATTTTGGTGTGAAAACCACGACAGAAACAGGCTGGGATAGAGTCACGGATTGAAGCGGAGTGGTTTTGGGATTAGCATAGAAACTAGCTGTTACACCAATAGTAAATTTGAAATTTGAATGTTTTTAAAATCTAAATATTAAAATATTGTTTCCAAATGATGAGCAATTGATTTTAAGTATTAATATTATATTTCAGAATTCAAAAAATGTCAGCAAGATTTCTTGAAGGACATCTTGCATTATATCCTGTCGAGCTCCGAGCCCTGCGCCTACTGTCAACACTTCGGCAAGGTAGAAAAACCAAATCATAAACTCGAGGTATGTAGGACACGCACGCGCGATCTGGAGAAGGGGTTCAACTCGCATTGGTGCCCCCCGCGGGCCGGGAAGCAACGCTCTGGCCCCGGACAGAAGGATCGTCGCGGAAAAGACCGCAAGGAACGCAAGGATGCCCCTATGGCGGCGGTGATGGCGGCTCAAGCGACGGTAGACAACCCTAGCCAGGTAAGCACCCATAATATATTGGACGATGGGACTGACACGGCTCAACAGTTTCGAGCTTGGTTTCTCAGCTAGCTCCTCACCGAACGTTAGTTCACAGCCAGGTTTATTTTCTCTCTCTTTGGAATCCCATTCGTGAATCCAACACGGCACCACTTTGCCTTCCTCGTTGAGGCCACAGTGTTGGATCTTGATTTTCTTCGGGGGAGGACGGCCACCTGGTACTTCTTCCATTCCGATGGATCCAAGCTCTGTTGCCAGCTCATCGAACTCACATGATCCACCCCACCAGTCCTCGAGATACCGGCAGATAGAGGAATGCTCACCCCAATCCACGATGCCGTAGTCACCTTTTGAGATTCTGTATCGGGGTTGGTATCGCTCCAGAACTCCTTCCTCATTCTGCGCTGGGGTTTTTTCGCTGCGCGCAACCCTATTGCCGCGTTCATCATTCGTGCTTGGTTCTTGGTTCAAACAAGCACTTCAGACCGGGCATTAGTCCGTCATCAGGCAGGTTCATTACGCGTGGGCTGTTCTTGTCAGCGAACCACTGCGCATCGAGCTCTTGTGAGCGCGGAGGTAATCCAGGGCAGCCACAACTTTTTCCCTGCGAACTTTTAGATCGGTGAATCCCACAGCTGCACCAGGCTTAGTGCCCCTTCGCACATAGATGATCACTGGAAGGTCCTTGCCCTCCCTTGGTAGTTGGACTTAATTCCTTAAGGTCTTGCCCGAGGTTTATCTGGTGGCCCCTGTAGTACCTGTGTCAATTTGACACGGTGAAAGCTGACGCGATTGGTATGACCAGACAAATCAGCATCTCCTCTATAGGGCGTAGGCCGATCTCCGCGGGACGCCCTTCCCTCCACGGCGTCATCTTGTTGTCACCACTGTATGGGTTTCCACCACTGCTCCTCCGGTTCTTCCGTACACATCGCGTGCACCACCACCGAGCACGTTTCTTCGAGCCACGTTGCTTCTCAAACTTTAGCTCACAGCATGAGCTACAGAAGAAAACTTTACTGATACTTTCCTTGTGATGATCTAATAGGTGCTGTCCTCTCTCCGGATCCAGACCCCACCTACCCGAAACAAAAAATTGGAACTCAGTTATGTATTACATAATATAACATTAGGAAATTATAATATTGAGTAAAGAACAAAGACAGAAAAATGAATAACAATCTCAATCATACTTTAAATATTATAATGCAAAGAGGTAGGCTCCGCTGGCGCACAACTCAGCATTTTGCTTCTTGCTGTCCTCCCCGAGTGTAAGGTTGCCACGCTCCATCCCGGACCCTGCGCTTTCTGTTTGTTGATGCTTGCGCTTTTCTTTCTCTTCCTCTGTCCTAGGTCTGTAATTGTCAGCGTGCCTCTCTCTGTCTTCCAGCCGGCGCAGCTCTGTCTCCGCTTCTCTTTCGTTTTCTCGACGCTGCTTCTTGGCTGCACGGTCCTTAGCTTTCCTCATTTCTTCGTGCTCCTATGTCTCATGTGCAAGACTTTCCACGTGAGCATCCTTATTACTTTGCTTGTGCCTTTCTTTTTGCTCATCAGTTTTGTTCGCACGACTTCGAGCCTGTTCTTCCTTGTGTTTTTCTTTGTCCTGACTTTTTTGTGAATCTGTTTTCTTAGACCTGCTCTCTGCATGAGCATCCCTATCTTTTTTCTTGCGCTTCTCCCACTGTTCGACTGTTTCCTTGGCACGAAATCTCGCCTGTCTCATTATTGCTTGTTGTAGACGCCTTTGTTTTTCACTTTCCGATAACTTCACTTTCTCCTTTATCTTTTCCTTTTTCGATCCTCTCAGTTTCTTCTTTACTTTCTTCTTTGCCTTTTGCATGATCCTGCTTATTTGCAGTTTCCGCGCGCACCCAGCCCTGCTATTATCACACTCCCAATGATCGTCTTCTCTATCAGGCATCTCCTGCAGCTGATCCCTCCATTCTTCATCGCTGAGTGTCATATCTTTTCTTTCTGGTGAAGCTTGCAGTGTGCAGCCTGGACCTTTGACACTCTGGTCGCTGTCAGACCCTGACAACTGACTACATCCATTACTCCCCTCAGCCAATACATCGTCAGCTTCTGCGCCGCTTCCCTGTTTGCTTGTATTGTCACAATGTTTACGTTTGGTTCCTACTATGTACAAGCGCTCCACGAAGTCTTTTGCTGATTGAGCCGCTTCCTCACGTGCTTTTTTTTGTCTCTCCTCTGCCGCATCTCTTGCTTTTTGCCTTTTGTGTTTCTTGCTTTCCGCCCTCGATTTCCAACCTTCCTTCTTGCTTCCTTCTGTAGCTTTCTTCTGTTTCTTCTTCGCTGCTTGTGCTCCAACCCTTTGTTTCTTTCTCTTTTTATTTTTGCTTTTTTTAGGTTTCTTGTGTCCTTTGGTGCCGACGCTTTTACCTTCATCTCCCATCTTTCTCAGCTCTTTGTCGTGCAAGCATGAAAGATACAGCTGCGGAGGCTGTCACGGGCCCGTTGTCTCTCTTTGTATATTTTTTCTTTCTTTTCCTGATAGTTTCCTTGCTAATGGCCCAAAGAAACCACCAGAGCTCACGTACGAGGTCAGCTCATTCCTGGTGTACCACTTCGCATTCTTAGGCCATGCTTTATCTTTGCGGTTTTCCCACTTGCGATTCCGAAGTGCTGCAGCTCATGGTTACTCAGTGGTGTGATCAACCCACTTGCATCCTCTGCCTGTTTGAATTGAGTTTCCAATATTGTTTGTTTTCCTCATATTCTTCCCTGCGTGCTTGATTCCCAGACACTGGTACTGTGGCTCTTGCCTACAATACAAGTCACAGTGATACAACATGCTACACACAATTTGATACATACCTTGAAAAATTCCATTGCTTCCTCGAGTTGTTCATCAGAAGATTCATCTAACTCTTGTTGAACGTAGGTGATCTCCACTGTTATCTGATTCGAATTCTGCTTCACTTACAATGAAACCGTCGTCATCTTCTTCTTCTTCACCATCCTCAACCGCTCCATCTTCTCCATCCTCATCCTCGAGCTCACCAATAGCTTCTTCATCAATCAACTTGTTGCTTCTTTGACAAGACATAGATTTCTTGTCCTGCTGAGAAATTTTGATATATATATATATATGCATATTATATATATATAAATACATACATACATACATGTATATATATATAGAGAGAGAGACAGAGAGAGAGAGACAGAGAGAGAGACAGAGAGAGAGAGAGACAGAGAGACAGAGAGAGAGAGAGAGAGCGAACGAGAGAGAGAGAGAGATCTAGAGACGAGAGAGAGAGAAAGAGAGAGAGAGAGAGAGAGAGAGAGAGAGAGAGAGATCGCGATTCATATGCATGCAGTGAAATACACATTTCTGTGCTGCATTGACATTTGAATGCATGCATTGACATTTGAGAATCCGGGATCATAGTGGAGAGAAAGAAATAGAAAAGAGCTCGAGAGATCTAGAGAGAGAGAGAGAGAGAGAGAGAGAGAGAGAGAAAGAGAGATAGATAGATCTAGAGAGAGAGAGAGAGATCTAGAGAGAGAGAGAGAGATCTAGAGAGAAAGAGAGAAAGAGAAAGAGAGAGAGAGAGAGACGAGAGAGATCTAGAGAGAGAGAGACAGAGAGAGAGAGAGAGAGAGAGAGAGAGAAAGAGAGAGAGAGAGAGAGAGAACATACTAGTGATCATGAGCTAGGGCTAGTAGGGTGTGTACATGTGCATGTGTACATGTGCACGTGTTTGTGTTTGTGTGCAGTGTGTGTGTGTGTGTGTGTGTGTGAGAGAGACAGAGAGAGAGAGATAGAGAGAGAGATAGAGAGAGAGAGAGAGAGAGAGAGAGAGAGAGAGAGAAAAGGCGCCATATGCATTACAACTGTACAACAATATTTTGATTTCCAAAATAACAATAATGCAGAATAAGAATAACAACGTTAACGAATTATAAGGAAGGAGGAGATGAAGAATTAGTACTAAAAGGAAAATATGAAGAAGATGAAGAAAAAATAAACAATAGAAAGGAAGAGAACAGTCTCATGATCAGGCTGTCTAATTTAAATTTGAAAAAAGATTTTAGGACTGACAGTGTGAAAAAGACTTGCGAAAGGCATTGATATGAGTAAAAGACAACATCTTTTTACGGCAGAAAGTGCCACTAACGTCATTCATGGATTTGCGTAGGTGGGGTGGGTTTGCATCGCTGTTTACCCGTCATTCACGGCGGCGGCCGTGAATGACCTTAAAATTCAGGAAATCACCCACCCCACCTAGCGACACTCCACCGGACACTGCACCTTCCACCGCTTTTTACATGTCACTGCCGACGGGCGCGGCAGTGACGTGTAAAAAGCGGTGATTGGTGACCACCACGCAAATTGTGTTACACTCTGTTCACATAAACACTATTTTGCTACCCTCTTCTCTTTCTCCTTCTTCATTTTTATTGAGAGAACAATTTTACAATTGGACTCAGGGAACGTCCACGTGAAAAGTATAGCTAGTAAGTTATACCTTTATCTAAGGTGGAAACCTAGTTATTCAGTACTAGTTGAGCGTATTAAGGAAGATATCGATATTAAATTAGTATTCAGCTGCTCAGTATTAATATTATATTATAGTTATTAAAATTAATATTTCTGTTTAGATATATTGTGCGGTGATATTAATATTATGTTGTTATGTTATGTATATATGTTATTGTAAAGGTGTAGTCGTTTATGTGCGGCGGCCCCCCCTCTCTTTTCTTTTCCATCTAGAAGAAGTGAAAGAGAGAGAGAGAGAGAGAGAGAGAGAGAAAGGAGAGAAAGAGAGAGAGAGGGGGGAGTTGAGAGTGGGCGTGGTTGACCATATACGTCGATTGATCCGGAGAGTTCTCCTTCAGGTAGTAGACAAAGGAGCAAGCTTGGTGTTCCCTTTCTCTCTCTCTCTCTCTCTCTCTCTCTCTCTCTCTCTCTCTCTCTCTCTCTCTCTCTCTCTCTCTCTCTCTCTCTCTCTCTCTCTCTTTTTTTTTTTTTTTTTTTTTTCGCGCGTGTGCATATGTTACATATATTATGATGTTTGTTGATGTTTTAGTAGATATGTCATTAGTGCTTTTTTGAATGGCTTTATTTTTGTTTCATCTGTTATATGTTTTGGAATTGATTTCCATTGATCTGCAAAGATCTTGGTGAGGTATGGGTCTTTGTGGTTAACAAAGAGGCTGCCTTTTGTTGAGTATCGGGTTTTGTATGGATGTATGGTATTGATTGGTGTAAATGTGTTATTGTGGAGTGGTCTGTTGAGGTGTTTTTTAGGGTAAACGAATGGGTGATTTTCTATGCATACACGGAGGGTGTATAGTTGGGTGATGTCGAGTAGTTTGAGTTGATTTAGGATTGGTTTGGTATGTGCGCGGTAGTGTGTTTTTGCAATTATTCTGATTATTTTTTTGTGTATTTTTATGAGTGGTTGTATATATTTCTTTTTGTTGTCATGCGTCCCCCAGATGGAGATGTTTTGTATGAGGTGTGGATATATGTGTGTGTAGTATAGTTGTTTCATTGTTTTGGTGTTTAGATATTTTTTAGCATATAATAATGAGTTGATTGTGGGTTGGAGTTTACGGATTATGTTGTTGATATGTTGGTCATATTTAAGGTTATGTAGTAGTGTTATGCCCAGGAGTTTTGCGTGTTGGCATTGCTCGAGGGTGTGGTTGTTTATTGTTATTGTGATATTTTGTTTTGTTTTATGGAAAATTGTGTATGTTGTTTTTGTTGGGTTGGGTACTAGGTTATTAGAATGGAAGTAGTTTATTAGCTTAGTTATTTCTGTTTGTGTTTTTTGTTGTAAGTCTGTAGGAGTTTTTGCCGTTATTATAAGTGTTGTGTCGTCTGCATATGTATATACTGTTCCTTGTTGTATGATATTGATTATGTCGTTAATATAGAGTAGGAAGAAGGTGGTGGATAATGTGCTGCCTTGTGGGATGCCATGTGTGATGGTGCGTTTGTGGGACTTGGCATATTGTGTGTGGACTTCTTGAATGCGATTTGAGAAGTAGGATTCAAAGAACTGGACTGTGCCTTCGTTGAAATTAAAATTTCGTCGAAGTTTGTCGAGTAACTTTGAATGTTCTACTGTGTCGTATGCTTTCGAGAGGTCTACGTAAAGAGCTAGTACTAGCTCTTCTTTATCTTTATGTTTTTGTATTTGGTTTATTATGGTTTGGACTGTCATGGTTGTGCTTGAGTTAGGTCGGAATGCGTATTGTGTATGTGATATTATGTTGTGTTTTGTTAGGTGGTCCATTATTTGTTTATTTATTATTGTGTCAAACACTTTAGCTATTATGGGTAGTAGTGATATCGGTCTGTAGTTGGCTGGCATGCTTGTGTCGCTGGCTTTGTATAGTTCTATTACTTTTGTTGTTTTGAGTGCGTCTGGGTATTTATTTTCATTTATGGCTTTGTTGAAGAGGTTGGTAAGCATAGGTGTGAGGAAGGAGTGCATGTCTTTTATAAGTGTTGGTTTTATTTTGTATATGTCCTCTGCTTTATCTCTGTTCATATTTTTTAGTGTTTTGTTTACAATGTCTTCTGTTGTGTTATGTAGTTTGAAGCTTGGATGTGTTTGTTTGTTTTCTTCCTCTCTCTCTTCTTGTTGTTGTTTGTGTTCGGTTGTTGGTATGCTGTTGCTTGTTTTTTTACCTATTGTTATGTAGTGATCGTTGAGTGCGTTTGCTATTTCTATGGGGTCTGTGTGTGTTTTGTTGTTGTACTGTATTGTGGTTGGTGACGCTCTCGGTGGTTTGTTGTTAGGTACTAATTCTCTGAGTTTTCTGTGTTGTTTTTTTGGGTTGTTTTTATTTTCTTCTGGCGTCTTCATTATTTCGTCTTTTTTGGCTTTGTGTATTATTTTGTCGACTTTGTACCTCTGTGTCCTGTATGCATGTTTGTTTTCTGTTGTCGGGTTATCTCTCCATTTTTTATACAGTAGGTGCTTTTTTCTTATTTGCCTCTTTATTATGGGGCTGCACCAGCTTTTTCTTCTATTGCATTGCTTGGGTTTTCGTTCGAAGTGTTCTATTACTTTTGTTATTGTTGTTTGTATGTCTCTAAACTTTTGGTTTGTGTCGCTGCTTTCTGTGTTGTCTTGCGTGATGTATTCTAACTGTGTTTTGAGGTTTGCTAGGATTGCGTCTTTGTTTTTGTCGTACATGTTTTTGGTAAGTCTGGGTGTGTTGTCTGTGTCTGGTTTTCTTGTGCGGGTGTGTATTATTGCGTATATGGGGTGGTGGTCTGATATGCATGGGCTTATAATGTTTGATTCTATGTTGGCATTGATGTTGGTGATTATCATGTCTATGAGTGTGTGGGATGTTGTGTGGACCATGTCGTGTCTCGTTGCTTTTGTTATTGTTGTGTAGAGGTTGTTGTGTACCATTAGGTTTTGAAAGTCTGTGTGTGGTTTATGTATGTTGTCGAGTAGGTTGTAGTTGATGTCACCTACTAGTGTTATTGTGCTTGTAGGCGTTTTCTGTAGTATGCTGTTTATGTTATTTTGTAATGCATGCATGAATTGTTTGTCTATGAGTGGGCGTCTATACATACCTATTATTGTGTGTATTGGTTTGTTTTTAAGTTTATTATTATATATTCTTAGTGTTAGTGGAGTTTTGCATGAGTCCGATATGGTTTGTTTATCGACTATTGCAATGTGCATGTTGCTTTTATAGTATATTGAGATGTCGATGTGATGTTTAGCTGTGTATGTAGGGATTGGAAATGCGTTGTTACTGATTGATTGGATTGAAATGCTGTTGTTACGTTTACCTCTTCCTATGCTTGCATTCCCCTCCAGGTTGTTTCCTAATAAGGACGAACCTGGTTTGGGGTTTCTATTTGCTACTCTACCACTACCACTGCCTAGATTCTGCCTATTTCTATTCTATCTAGACTCGAAATAAATTCACAACGGATACACCCAATAACTAGAATAACCATGTTTCATACTTAATAATACACATCAAACCATATGCAAATGTCACCACACATATATACAGAGTACAACGGGTATTCCTGGTGCGTCTTCCAGTTGTGTCACACTCAACGAGATAAACAGAATAAGACGATAAAACATATTCAGGTAGGTCCGACGTTCGATCACATGATACAACACGATCTACCCTACTCCTAACACAACCCACCAAGGCAAGAAGTCATACAACGCAAGGGAGCAACCATGCATAGATTGTATCAAATATAAACACGTACAGCATACAACATACATCCCTCAAAACACTCCGGATGAGACTGCAAAACTCACCAACGCATGCACACGTTAGTTAAGCAACACAGAATGAGTGTCATATAGCCCAGCTCCTACCTAAACGAATAACCAACACGCTGTCAACCTCATTCAAAATGATATCATCACATAATGCAAACGACATGACGTAACCACAGTACAATCAGCCCATGATGACCATCACAATCTAAGTATGCACAACAACCACCAGACACTCAGTCAAGACATAACACCCGCAACATCTCAATGAACAACCACACATTACCCACACTGAAAATGACTAAATATATGAAGTAGACAAATCAATACATCCACAGCACTACTTCGCGTTAAGTCATCGATCAATACGCATAACGTGTGCAACACAGAGTAACACACACTCGCAAGGAACGCATAAGGGAATTGTACTAACTTCCTTCACAACACATCCAAATCCACATAATTCAACCCACAGTAGCACCCGACACTAACAACATCCGCTCAGCTTATAAAAGCACTTCCCATACAAATACGATCGTCACCTTCCCAAACCCACTCCTACTCAACACAATAAAACCACCCACAACTATATGACTTCAAACTCACACGCTGCTAGTGATCATTCATAATACAGACACTTCAATCCCTGTCATAACACATGAAGCTTCCACAATACACACTCTCATAGGTAACATCTCGGCCACGTGTCAATGGTGGAAGCTTAGAGTTGAGACTGCGTCCACACAGACAGGTATAGCACTGCTTTATCTGACACCCCTATGTAACCTGTCTATGTGCAGGGCCCTTCAAAGTGTTCAGACACACAAATACATTGAGTATGAATTATTGAACCGCCTTTCCTGATGCGTAGCCAGGTATTAGTAAAGTAATACAAATAATAGCGACGAAAATAATTTGTAATTAATAATAGTTAAAATAATGACAAAAATCATCACACCAAAGCAGTAACGTCACGAAATCATATTAATAATTGCTTCAAACATTCACAAATTATCAAAATTAGGAATCGAAACCACCCCCCGGGGTCAGAAAGTCATACCCAGCATAAAATCTGTACCTTGTTCCAAATTCTTTCACTAATTCCTCTATCCTTATTTTCGACGCAACGCCAGTCGTCATGCAACACAATTCTTATAGATACTCCAACCCGCACCCTTCTCCTTTCTTTTCTCAAAATACATGAATCAGCACATTCTCCCAATAAAAATTTTCATCCCGCGCAGCAACTTGCAACAAATCACTGTATTATTAGATCCCATATCTATGTCTCATTTCCTCCCCACAGATCCGCCCGTCCCGTGTCACACTTACAAGTAATCAAGTTACACTACAAAACTTTATTGCTTAACTAAAGGGTGGATGGGTGGGGATGAAAAGTTCCAAAAACAAGAATCTCTCTTTTTGTGTTGGAGGAACTTGCGAAAGTGACGAGAACACTAGGTACATAAAGTCACATATTTTATTACTTGCGCGACACATGTCGCAACTTTTTCTAGTTGTTCTTGTAGCATCCTTTAGTTCTGATACCTTCAAATGGCTAGAAACGAGCTAATTCCAGAAATTCGTAATTTGATTTTAGGTCTGATGGGCCAAATTGGACCAAAACTTGTAATATAAATGGCAATCATTCATAGTCAGTCCTACCATATCAAACATGTTTGTAGAAACGGCTTCAAATGCCGAAATTCAGGCATTTACAATGTTCCGGCTTTTTCTCGTCTGAGGTCGCACTGATCACCCAACCACTCCGCCCAAAATTCAACCTCAGCTTTCGCGCCCTCATCAATTATTACATACTCAGCAGCACGCACCCGCGCTGTATTCATACAGCCATATAGAGAGTGGGTCCAAGCCTGTGCCGGCTCCAATGCGATCGATAGCGAGACTATTCTTCCCACCTCTCTCTCTAGCTCCTCTAGCTTAATAAAGCCTCCTTCCTTCAGCCTAGCATTGAATTCTGCCCACATATTATGCATGAGTGCCCGCTTGTGGTCAGGCACCTCATATGTCATCCCTTAGTGTTAATCATAACACCCAAAAATTTCACAACAAACTCACCCTCCCATCCGCACTTCTCATTTAATCCCCATCCAATAATAGTCAGAAAAAGTCTCACACAACTCGCCAGTTCATTCATCACTTTACCTGGCGCACTCCACAGAAAGTCGTCAAGGTAGGCTAGCACAAGTACGCACAAAAATCTCAGAAACGTAACCATAGGTCGGGTGGTTTTGTGAAACCAAAAGGGAGCATTCCTAAGTCCGAATGTCATAACATTCGAGGTGTAGTATTTCCCTTTATGGAAAAAGCCTATGAATTTTCTCGCACTCTCTGACATCCTTAGGGAATAATATGCAGATCTAGATGCTAAATCTGTTACAATCATTGAAAAATCCTCTCTTACTACCTTGTCTGAATCTCTCTTCAGTGTCTCCAATCTGAACTGGTTGACCGCATTGAACTTGCCTAGATATCTCTTATCGTGACATACCCTTGCCTTTCTCACGCCGAGCGGGTCTATCTCCACCTGCATCGGTTCGACCAACCATAGCCTTTCGGGCTCTTCTTCCTCAAAGTTACCTAATGCTACATTTCTGCGCACAAACTCATCAACCAGTTGCTCATTCGCAAAGTATGTTGGATGATTACGAAAAAACTTCCGTTCAGGAATGTGTTGTCCTTCAAACCTAAAATCAAGCCCATACGCAATCCAGGAAATGACAACACTTGAAGTCCCCATCGACTTCCAATAGCCAAGCTGTCTCCTTAGCCTATCAGACCCGGCCGATGTGTCCGCCCATGGGTTTCCTTTGTTGAGCTCGCTTCCTAACTTTATCATAGCCTCAAGCGCCTGCCGCAGTGTCATGTCCCGATACAGATCAAGGCTTACCTGCGGTTGTCTGATCAGATTCTCAACGAACTCGATTCTGTCCTTAGCTTCTACTGTAGTTGGTAGGCATGGGCAAGACGAATAAGTGTGAAACTTTTGTTTGCAAAAACTGCACACCATGCCTTGCCGCTGATCATATCACACGCAACGTTTCGGGAACTGGCCAAGTGACTGCCTTATCCTCTCCACCGGTTCATTAATACTGCCGTATTTCAGGCATATCAGCCCCTCGGTCCGGATAATATACTTCAAGAGTCTACATTGCCAATCAAGTGTCCTATATATATAAAAAACAAATTTTAATAATCTAACCCGGACTGTCAACAGAATTGATATTAATGTATAAAATATTCAAGTTTGAAAAGAAAACTGATTTAATAAACTTAATACCAAGCCACCTATAGGTCGACCAGTCTCGACCATACATCAATCCAATCGGCTCCTACGTTACTGAACCGATACCGAGCAAAATAATATTATCACTGCTTTACCAGACAAGTAGCCACCATGCACGTCAGTAATGTTCCTTTATCTGCGAGCGGGCATGTTGTCCCACGGGCGCGACGGGGTCGCGCGGGCTCCACCAACATTGCGGGGGTCACGCATCTCGTCACGGTCACGCTTGGGAAGCGGGCATTTCGGGGACAGATGACCATATTCCCCACAGTTGTAGCATCTGAACGATGATAGATCCTTCGCAGCCGATGCTCCTCCCAGCTTCTTCCTCTTGAGTAGTGGGCCCGCAGGCGTAAAGTACTCCTCCACGTCGTCCCAGACTGCGGAGTCGACCTTCTTGGCGTGAGCCTTAGCGATCTTGAGTGCATCCTCCACACCGTAGCCAGCGGAGCGCGTCTTGAAATACTTGCGCAATCAGCACACCAAGGTCGTCAAACCTGGACTCACCACCATTGTGAGTAGTAAGTAGCGCCAGTATCATCGAACAAGCAGCCTTTTCCTCAACTGCTTCCAGCATCATGGGCAGGCTTGAGTCGGTAGACAGCTCTGATCTCTTCTGGCTCTTCGCCATGTCCAGTACAGCCGCAAGTATCTGCTCCAACCTGCCCGGGTGAGGCTAGCCAGCACCATCCACCTTCTGCATGCTCTGCTCCTCGTGGCGGGTGCAGTAGTCTTGACCAGGGTTTGTCTCGCTAAGACAGCCTAACACACGTACAACACATGTACATTATTAGTAATCACCTTGCCACACAGGCTATCTGTTACCCTTATAATCACAAACTGTACGACTCGCCCCTCCCCCAGCCATGAAAGCTTGCATTGATGCACTCATTTGAGATGCATCAATCATCACGGGCGCGTGTACGATTCCCGCCCGCTGCGCCCAAACCAGTGGGGACACCGATGTGCCCAGCCGCAGCGGATGCGGCGACTCCATGATGACCCGAAGCGACCAACCCTGCTCCCACAACTGCCGGAGCTGACGCACCTGCAACGACCATTCCTCCAGCAGCTGGCGAGCCGACTGACGGCACAAGCAACGCCGGTCCAGACGAGTGCAGGGAGGCGGAGGTATCTCCACCTGTTGTCGAAGTCGAAATGGACGGTACCGAGGTGCTCGGTACCCCAACCACGAATGATGGTGGGGGACAGGGTGCTCTTGGGGAAGATGCTGAGTTTCCAACCGCCGCAGTGGCTGCCGCCATGATGGTCGATAACGCACGGGATGAAGCAGCCGATGTTGCCGCCCTACGCTTTGCTGCTCTTGCTTCTCCGGACATCACTTGACATTAGTGGTAGCAAAGAACAGGGATAAAAAGTTCCAAAAACAAGAATATCTCTTTTTGTGTTTGAGGAACTTGCGAAAGTGACGAGAACACTAGGTACATAAAGTCACATATTTTATTACTTGCGCGACACATGTCGCAACTTTTTCTAGTTGTTCTTGTAGCATCCTTTAGTTCTGATACCTTCAAATAGCTAGAAACGAGCTAATTCCAGAAATTCGTAATTTGATTTTAGGTCTGATGGGCCAAATTGGACCAAAACTTGTAATATAATGGCAATCATTCAGTAGTATAATATGAAATTTTTAATACCATTTTTTGCACCCTCAAAATGGCTATTAAAAACTTCATCGCCCTTCCTATTGATTTGGCGCACAATCAATACGAGAGCACAAACACCCCAAAGAGCCCTCCACAGAGCACACAAGAAAAACATATATGTATTGTAAAAAAAAAAATTCGTCTTTGATATAGATGGAACGCAAACAGAAGAGAGCGGAATATGTAAAGGAAAGAAGAAAACAGAAATATACATGTGTATGTGGTAAGGTAATAGGGATATATGGAAAATATCAACACGAAAAATCAGACTTTCATAGAGACTACTTCGCAGAGAAAGAAGAGGTTATGATAGGAGGACATAAAGTTATTCGTATAATTCGTAGAAATGACGACATGGAAAGATATTATAAAAATAAAATGTAAAACCATTTAAAGAAATAAATATTATTACTTATATAATATGTCTTCTATAATGATACAAGCGGACAAGGAATTGAAAGAACTATACAACTTACATTTTCCAGAAGCATTAGCAGACGATAGAAGGATTAAGAAATACACTAGAAGAGAGAAACGCTTCAACGATATAGCAAAGCCTTTAAGTTTTGGGATGAACAGAAAAACAAAGCATTAGAGGCTCCAACAATGTTGAATATCCACAAATGGCAAATTTGTGAAGAAGCAATCGCACAACTTAAATTAAGGGTGATGATTGTATTAAATAATAATTTAATTTAAAATGTAAAACCATTTAAAGAAATAAATTATATTACTTATAATATAGATATGGGGAGACACAAGAAATATCACACCTGAGGACAAACGAAAGGCTAACTCCGAAAAGGCTCTTGCATATTACAAAAGAAATAAGGATGAAATTAATCAAAAGAGGAAGGAGCAATTAAAAAAACGAAACAGAAAACTTAAAGAATATGAAAAAATGAAGGCGAGAGAAGTAAAAAAAAAAACAAAAAAACGAAAAATGATTTTTTTTGTCTAAGACTTATGAATGAATTTCATGTTGAAGGTAAGAAGGTAAAACAATTTAATTTATTTTCATTATTTTTATATCCTCACTAATATAAAAGTAAAATATGCCACCACCATTACCGCCCAGGCCAACGAAGGAAAATGTAGAACTAGCGAAGGTAAGGGTGAATTTGAGGAAAACTACAACAAGAGAAAACAAAAGGGAATTTAAAGTAGTAGAGTTAAAATCTAGGCGAGACAATAGATTAAACTCTCTTACATACGAGAAGCAAGGATTAGACATAAACTTTTATGATACTGACGCATTAGAGCGAGAGGTTCTACTTCCTATACTATTAGATGCAAAAAGAAATGGTATGACAGGAAATGCTGATGTTCATATCACTATAACATACATAACAGACCACGAAGAATTAAATAGATATTATAAAAAGAAAACATTTAATTCTTTTCAAATAAAAAACTATGATGATTTTATTGAAATGTTGAATGAGTTTAACATAAGCAATATTGAAGCATCTGGATTAGGTTATGACCGAATCATTGAATATGCTAAGGTAGTAGTAGTTCAAGAAAACGGAAGCGGTTGTTATGAAGGAAAAAATAAATGTAAAAAAACAATATTGGAAGAAAGTATATTAATATCTCCCGCTAGTAAAAATAATAATTGCTTATTCTTCCTGTGTAAAAACATTCTTAATATGCCACTAAAAACATTCTTAATATGCCACTAATTAACAGAAAAAGATGTAATGATATTAGAGAACAATTCAATCTTTCTAATGATTGCCCTATACCATTCTCTACCGCCGTAAAAATCCTTAATACTTTGATAAAGGCAGGAAAGACATACGAAATAACAAATTCTCTAACCAAGGAGACAATAAGCACAAACGAAATAGGAGAAGAAGCGGATATTATGATTTACTTAGAGAATAACCACTATTTTGGATTAATTAAAAGATGTAAAAAGAAATGCGAAAAATGCTTAACTAAGTATTTTACTAAACATACTTGTAATCCAAAAGTTATTAATTATGCGAATAGAGAAATATTAAAGAATGGAAAGAGACATTTAATAACGAAGGCTCATAAAGAAAAATATAATAATAAAGATGAAGTTCTTCATGACGACCTTGAAACTTTTAGAAATAACACGCTTGCTGAAGGCTTTGATATTCACGACTGCTATATAGTCGGATATACTCAAGGGACGGGAGGATTTAAATATTATGCTGGTATTGATTGTATTTCTAAATTTCTGGATTTAGTCTTAGAGAGAGGAAGAAAGTTAGCATTAGAATGGGCTAACAAACAACCACATAATCCAGTCAAGAAAGTAGCAGGAGTAAGAAAGAAGAGAAACAAAGATGAAGAAGCACCAATTTTATATGTGAATGGGTTTAACGGGGCGAACTTTGACCACTACTTCATTAAACAGGAATTAATAAGGAGAGGTATTAAACCAAAATCTCACATGATTAATAACGGCTCAATAATCTCTTTACAATTTGAAAATATTAAAATGTGGGATATGTGTAAGCATACTCAGGGGACATTAAAAGAAAACTTAGAAAATATGAAATGTAAAACTCTTAAAGGAGATTTTGACCACGACAAGGCATCTACTTGGGAAACAATGAGTGAAGAATTAAGAAATAAGTGTCTTGAATATTTGAAGTGTGATGTTATGGGGTTAAAAGAGTTATATGACAAAATAAACACAGAGATATTTGAAAAACTCTCAGTGAATTTGACTTCATATATTTCAACTTCAAGCCTTGCTTTAAATATATGGAAGAAAATGATTGATGGTAAGCACGATGTAAGACTCCCAACTATTGAACAAGAGAAGGCGTTTAGAAAAGCGGTTATCGGAGCAAGAACATATCCAAGCAAAAAAAGATTTGTTTCAAAACAATACAACGACTACTTAGCAGGGAAAATCACATTTGATGAATTAACCGATTATTTAGTTGATGCGGATTTCGTATCTTTATACCCAACAGCGATGCTTAATTTATTTATGGTTGGAGAAATTAAACTGGCTATCGCACCATTTGATTATAATAATCTTCCTATCGGTATTTACAATGTTGATTATATCTCACCAAAAGACATTCTACATTCAAGAATAGGACAGAGAAATAAAATGGGCTCATTAAAGTGGAATTTAGCGGATATGAAAGACCAATGGCTCACAAGTGTTGATACTGAAGATATGATTAAGGAAGGCTACGATATAACAATTCATAAAGGATACTATACGGAGGAGGCTGAACCAGTATTCAAAGAATATATATTAGAAATGTTTAAGGCGAAAGAAAATAGCGAAAAAGGCACACCGCAATATTTATTGGCCAAACTATTTATGAATTCGTTATACGGAAAGATGATACAACGACCTATCCCAACTGAAGCAGAATATATTAAATCAAATGAGGAGTATTGGAAATTTTGGACGAAAAATTATATATCTGATGTGGTTGAATTCAAAGATAAAGATGGAAACAAACTTTGGCACGTATCTGGAATTCCTAGAAATGAAGAAATAATTGAAGGTAGCATAACTAAACCTTCTCACTACGGGGCTTTCATTCTAGCATATAGCAGGCGAATTATGTATAACTACATAAAAGAGGCTAATCCAAATAAAGAAATAGAGGCTGATTTCTATTACACCGATACCGATAGTCTAGTGTTGCATGTTAGGTTTGCCAAACTAATCAAAAGACTTGGTGATAAATCTCTTGGCGGTATAACAGATGATTTAGGAGATTGCTGTAAGATAATAAGAGGAATATGGATTGCTCCTAAATTGTATATGTTAGAATTTACAACGAATGAAGCCTTTCTCCCTTACCTTACTAAGAATGACTTGAAACATAAAGACAAAGGTGTTCATATAATTGAATGCTACGAAAACGAAGGAGTAAAAAAGAGATACTACCACCTTAGAGGTAAGGGGTTCAATTCGAAGGGGCTAAATCCAGAAGTATATGAAAAGATAGATTTAGGTGAAAGCATTGAAAATGTTAGAGATTTTCAAATGAAGAAAATTCATTTATCACGAAATAGCAAACAGCAAAACATTAACCATTTCAGCATTTTTCATACTATAAACATAAAAAAGAAAGTTAATGAGAATAAATGGTGCGGACGCAAGTTTATCAACAAAAATGATAGTATCCCTAACGGATATCAAACGATGTTTATGGGAAAGCGAAAATGAGCATAGCGAATGAAAGCGATGCTCATAAATATCAATTAATTAATTTTTTTCTATAATTTTTTTTACCAGTCTATATAGACCAATGACCACCCTCACCAGACTATGTGAGAAGTTTGAGAAACTCTCTATTGAAAATAAAAAAGAAACATTTTCTCTTACCGATGTTAAAAAGATAATTACTGACGAAATCCAAATGATTGAAAATGCACGGGCAGGCAAGCCAAAGGATACTTTTCCATTTGGTAAGTATAAAGGTAAGAAAATTCAAGATGTAGCGGTTATTGATAAGCCATACCTTGAATGGGTTATGAAACAGCCGTGGTTTGAGAAATTTACTGACATTAAAAGTGAAGTAAAAAAATACAGCTGGTGGGAGCGACGAAGATGGAGAGACCGGGACGGCGGTCGCGGAACCCGCAGCCTCCGCAGCGGTCACGCCAGAGGTAGCCGGAACGGCTTTAGCCGGCCCAGCTGCCCCGACGATCGAAGTGGAGGTGGACAACCCGTCTGGGAGCAGGGTGACAGCTAGTGCATCCTCTAGTAGTGGCGAGCAGCCCTCGTCGAGTAGTTCCGAGCCGACACGTACCCAGAATGGTATACGCTTTAGTGGCAGCACCGTCCTTATGATGGTGGCGCCATTTGAGTCGGCTACCGAACGACGACAACGCCGCCTGAGGGAGATCAAAAAGCTAAAGTTCGACCACGTATTATTAGGATACACCTCGCGCCTGTTTCTTTCAAATCTTTCCCTTTTTATGACCCAGTCTGAGGCCGAGATCTTCCTCAACGCGTGGTCGGCAAGAACTTCTTCCAAAGACTCTTACATGAAGTCTTTGCAGCTCTTGCCATGGATCTGGCTGGACTACCGAGTAGACTCACGATGGAAAATCGACATCGTCTACGACGTTACCAAGCCTTTCGGCCCGAGTTACAGGAATGACATGAAGAGACGGTCGAAGGAAAACTTGGCCACTTATATCACGCGTTTACAGAAGCTCTTCAGGCAGCTGCAGAACGAAGGCCTTGTGGCCGAGGAAACCCATAAGTATGAGGTAGCCCGGCGATGTGTCTACCCTATATATGGAGATACAACACATAGAGGGCCTCCAGATAGAAAGAAAGAAACGGGGTATCGCGCCGACACGCACGTTGGAGGAGATGAGGTACCTCATCCTCAAGGCCAACCCACGTACCGTGACGGATTGGGACCCCAAGATGATCCTGACGGCACCGGATTCCGACTACGGCCGGAGCCCTCCTCGTAAGGAGAGGGCCAAGGAGAGCACGAGGAAGCCAAGAACCAAGTGGCCCCGCGACATCCCCTCGGGTAGTCAGCTGCAGGTCGTGGCGAAATTAAGAAACCTTCAATTAAATGGACTAAACCTGACATTGTATCTTTCTATGAGCAATATAAACCACGTGATGACAATGAAAGTAGTTATACCTTTAGAAAACGTGTTGGACGAAGAACCAAGCACACCTTTTAAGGAGACTGATTTAAAAGAGACTGGAATTACAGAGATTAAAATGAATCTGGGTGAAGAAATAGCACAAAGTGAAACCGATATTTTTCTTCAATATGGTAAGTATTTAAAAAATGAAAATTGAAGAAGTCGCTAAGATTGACAAACCATACCTTGAATATTTAATTCAACAACCTAATTTTAATAATAAAGATGCGGTAAAAATATCTATGATGATACATCGCTTTCCATTAAATTTTTTTATTATTTTTTTGTTTCTACAAATGGTTTAGTTCATTATGACATCTTATAACCCATTTTAAATGATATGTAGAATGTTTATGTCTTTTTCTGTGTGAATGAACAATTCGTCTTCCACAAGGGCATTCAACTTTTTTTAGATTATGGGCTCTCAATCTCTCCTTATGAATTTCTTTGTACTGTCTATTGTATTCTTTTTTGTTCTGATTACATGGGACTGTGATACCAGTTTTAAAATTATCGTTTATACACTTTGTATGTCTTATCCAGTATCCTTCTCTCTGTTCTAACTCAAGGTGGCTATCACAAGGGAAAGCCTCAATCAATTCAATCCTATAGTCGTTCTTTTCTATAATTGAAAACGAATAAGTGTAATTTGTCTCACATCGTTTATACTGATTAAAATTGTATGTGTGAGATTTAACTCTCTGCTCTAATGTTTTAATCGTGCTTCCGATATACACCTCACCTGTTTTATTACAGATAAGTTTGTAGATTTTTCCATTCTGATATTTGTTGTAGTTCATTTTATATAATGGTTGGAGTTTATATTTAATATAAAAATACTCCGTCCATTCATCCACGTCAATGATCTTCTACGAAGTTAGCGATAATATTGATATTTCCTCCTCCACCAGCAGAGACAGACTTCTGCGTAAAAGTTAATACATCACTCGGCGATAGGTATATATCATAACTTCTAAAATTGATTTGTTGAGTTGATTGAGAATTTACATATAGTTTAAAAATTGTTGTTCCATTTGCGATAGCACTCGCCTTTGTGTCAGTATCTACAATTGAATACTTAGAATCAACATCTGCAAAACCTGCTCCAGTTAGTGTTCCATTTAATACCATTCTGACAACATTTGACTTAGTATCTTCATTTGTAATACTTATCAAAGTTGGATAAACATTTGAATAATTTGTTAAATTAGCACCGCCCGCATCAAATACCGCTTTGTTTCTTATACTAATAATAGGACTTTCAGTGGTGTTTGATGCTTTACTTCCTTCCACTTCGTTTGTTATACTTGTGTTTATTGTATTCGTTCCCTCAATGAATAAACTGGCGCTCGCTGTTTTAAGAGATCGTATTCCAGTCTTTGCATCATTTCTCATTACCGCCGTAAAAGGTAATGTCGTATTTCGCAGGCTTACACCATTATTAGCATTCGCATACTCAATCATATGAACTAATTGAAATAATCCTGTTATGGGATTTTCAATATAAAACGTAATAGCACCAAAACCTAAATATTGAAATTGAATTTGAAATACATTTCCTTTGCTCCAGTCTAAGTTTGGCATAGCATAATTTCCATCGCAAGGGTCGTCCCAATCTACTTGGTCAATATAATCTACAGCACCTCCCGCACAATGTGCGATATTCATTCCTGCTTGATTTTTGTAAAAATAAAATCCATCAACAAGATCATTTCCTATTCCAATAAATGAATAGTAATCTTTTGTATCATCCGTCGTCCATAGAGCAGTAAAGCGGGCTAGGACACCCATTCCAGTTCTATATTTTATTCTCCTTTTACTTACCAGTCTAGCATCTGCCGTAGCATCAGCAGTTGTTTTCAATTCAGCCATATTATTCAAAAATGACACAGACGATTTTGTTTCTGTTTTTGTCCATATCCTAGTATTAATTGTATATGGAAAGATTTCTTGTAAAACTGGTGTTAATTGACCTACTACTGCTTCGCCAAAAGCGGTTTTTGAATTATTTGTTTCAACGTGTCCATCATATCCAACACTGACATTTATAAACTCGCCGTCAGGATTTTCTGCGATTAAGTTTCTCTGATGAGACATTGATATTTTATAATTGCGCTCTCGTTTCACTCACGCTTATTATAAAATATCGTTTTTTATTTTGAAAAAAAATAATGAATCTATTAATCTTTCATAATGTTTATGATATTTTAGAATTGCGCTTCTATCTTGCTAATCGCAAGATTTCTCGCTTATTCTAAAACATCGATGTTTATCAACAAACGGGAGTTGCGACAGCAACGAGAGTGAAGTTGATAAATATCAACTAATTGTAATCATATTTGCCTTAACCTGTACCTCCCGCTGAGTAATGGCCACGGTGTAATGGTTGTAGGCAGCAGCCATAGTGGTCGCAATAAACTCCCATCGTCGCTCAGTATCAAGACTTAAACCGCTGATTTCATTTTGGTCTTTGCTCCATAGCGGGCGGGTATTATCCCAAGCATCAACCCAGAATCAATTGTATTTATACACATCGTTATTCAACAAGGCCGAACCCTCAACCTTTGGCTTCAAATACATATAGTCTTCTTCGCTCGCAGTGTCAATGTTGAATTCTTGCTGGCGGGAACCATCCAGGGTAGTGTAAAAATTGACAACCTTAGCAGCGGCACGATTATCGTTGTCATAGCCTGTGTTCTTTCTTTCTTCTGTGTTAAAAACAGAGTGATAAATCTTCTTCAAACGGCGAGCGTGGCCTCTGTCAAATCGCATAATAATGTTTTGGCTTGTGCTTGCTTGTGTAGTATTTTTATAAACATAGGGATAATCAATATCGAAGTTCATGCCTTCGGGGCTAGCAATCTTCTGCTGGATTGATTGAATGACATCAGGGTTCGTTTCAACCGCAAGAAACAAGGCAAGATTGGTGACATCAGCACTTACAGCCATAGGCATGGTAGCATTTAGTGCGGCAAGATAAGCAGTGCTAATACAAGTAGCCGCACCATTCGTCACCGTATAACCGGTTCTGTCAGTAGCACCCCACACAATCCGCATAGTCAAAATTTCTGGAAACATAATAGTCTTATCAAGTGCGAAAATAGTGTTAATAATCATACCCAAAGGAATTTTAACATTAATGGCCAAAGCGGCATTCGCTCCACTTCCCACAAGATACTTAGCCTCGTTGTAATTAACATTTACGGCGGATAGTGCTCCAACTCCAGTCGTTAGAGCAGCATCATCATGACGACGAGCAGAAATCACGGGCTCACGCAATAGACCCTGAGTAGAGGCGGCAGCATTGTTACCAGCATCGGTAGCCGCACGAAAGGCTGTTCTAGTTGCTTCAACAGCACTGATATTAATCAAGCCGTTAGCATTACACTTTTGGAGCATACAGCCATAGCCACTAGCATCACCGTGGTTAGGAAGGTCTAGGAAATCCTTCAAACTCATTTCTGGTTTCCACAGCATCTTAGTTACCATTCTGAGATGGTTAAGGTCGCACAGATAAACACCGCTACGGGTCTGAAGTTGTATCTGGCTAATTTGTGAAAGGTAGTCCATAAAAATTCTAGAATAAACATCGGCACCAGCCGCTCTCATAGTATAAGTAAAACTCAAATAAGACCGAGCGAGATTAAAAGGTCGGCTAATAAGGTCAAAACTTCGTTCTTGTCCGCCAGCAGTGGTGACTTCAAATGTTCCAGAACCCTCACGAGGGGCGAGTTTATTCAAACGATAAGAAGCACTGATGTAGTCAGTCTTACTGAAGTCTAATTCTCCGCCGTGTTGAGTTGGCAATTTGTTTTTAGGTTTTTTGGCAGTTGAGATTATTAACTAATTCACTGGAATATATTTATAGAAAAAATATATAATTCTAAAATTAAATTAATTGATATTTATCAACTACACTCTCGTTGCTGTCGCAACTCCCGTTTGTTGATAAACATCGTGAAAAGTAAAAACGATGTTCATAAACCGCACGAGAATGAGCATAGCGAATGAAAGTAAGGATTTATGAATATCTGGCCTTTAGCAAATTAAAAAATGATGTAAATAAATTAAAATAATTAGTCTCTCTGTAAATAAACAATGTCATAACAATACCCAAACCATTAAGATTTATAGCCTGATCGTTTTCGTCTGTAAGATAAACCTATATACATTATTTGAACTAGTTGATAATTTCTTACCATACTCCGACCCACTTCCGTCGTATATAACGGCTCCAAATGGAATTTCGTTGGCAGTGTATATTTCTTGTAGCACGTGATTATCTCCTTCACCAACTAAGTCCGATTGAAGGTATAAAGTCTTTTCGCCAGTTAGAATAATTACGTTTGGTGATTTAACAAAATTATTAGCGAAGAAATATGTTGAATTTCTATCAAAACCCATAACCTCGTGAATACGGGTATCACCATCAAATATAAACCGCGGTTGAATTCCCTTATTCTCTGACACACTGCATGTTAATTTGCCATCCTCTGGGTCTATGTTGGTATTATTACTGGATACAACATAAGTATAATTATTTGGGCTGTCTGCGGTTAGCATCTCCGACAACTTATTTTTTAGATTGTTCATCGTGTAGTTTCCCTCGGGTATCGTAATTAAAGCCTCATACCCGTCTTCGCTAAGAGTAAAAGTATTATATGGTGAAGCCACAGAGTAATACGACTTAGGCACATATATATGAAGTATTTTACAATGTGTGGGATCGTCTAGCCCCTTCATAATGACTTCGTGTGTAAAGTCGCTGTCTGTGCCAGTTATTCTGTTTTTGCTGTTGATATAGTAAATACCAGTCGCACGACCGCCTTTATACTCCATGATATAGATATTTTAGAATAGCGCTTTCGTTATCACTCTCGCTTATTCTAAAACATCGTTTTGAAAATTGTGGAAAAAATTAAATGGGATACGATATTTGTAAAACACACGAAAATGAGTGAAACGAATGAGAGTGTGGATTTACGAATATCTTTTATAAAAATATTATTCTTTTATGAGCAAGCGAAAATGAGCGTTATGTTGATTTTTATTTAAAATTCAACATTGGATGAAAGCGATGCTCATAAAAAGGTGTCAAATCCATACCCATTCTGTGCTTTTAACTTTTCCGCTTCTTCTTCTTTTAGGTCTGTATATCCACTAGCAAACTTAAACCTGTTGCCTTTCGCTCGCTCCATTAAAAATCTCATACTATGCCAACCGCACGTGTCTGAGGTGTTTGATTGTTGTTTTACCTGATTAACCTTCATTAATAAATAACTATCGGGGTGGCTTTTGTCTATTAGTTGTTTCATTTGTTGTTGAAAGTCTTCAGTAGGTTCATAAAGTGCTAAGGGGTCATAGACTTCAACACTCCTGTCTTTATCTAGACTTATCCATACTGCGATCCAATGAGACCCTGCTTGCTTGTGATTGTCCAAATTCATAATAAATCCATATTGCTTTCTGCTTCCTGGCTTCAACTTGTTGATTTCATCACTGGCTATTGCTCCGAGATACCATCCATATTTTTTCATTATATAATCTATTTCATTAGTCATTAAACCGCGATATTTATCAACTACACTCTTATTCGTTTCACTCATTCCCCCAATCTCAAACTTGTTTGAGATATTTGATAAAACATCGTCTGTCTGTGGTTGCTCTGGCTCTGGTTGCTGTGGCTTCTCTTGCTGTGGATCCTCTGGCTGTGGTTGCTGTGGCTCTAACTCTGGTTGCTGTGGCTCTGGTTGCTGTGAAGTGATGCTCGGGGGTAGCGGTGTCTCCGCGACGCTCGGGGGTATGGTAGGGGGTGAAATCCCCTCCTGGGGCATTCCCTCGTCAATATTCAAATCATTTGAAACTTGTTTATCTACATTTGGGTCTATAGTCATTTTGTTCGTTAGAGTATTTACAAAATCATGTTTGTTCATTGTGTGTTTCCAATCTTTGCGGGCTAAATATTTTTTAATTATTTTTATTGAAAATACCTTATCAATTAATTCTTCTAATGTCTTCGCCCCATTCCCTTTTTGTTTATAATCTCCAATATTTTGGAGATACCCCATAAACTCTTCATATCTAAACTAAACATTCGACAATCTTGGGGGTATCCCTTTTTCCGAAATTTTCCATGAAGTATATGGACTTTTTTGAAAACGTGTGGAAATGAAAGGAAATCAATTCACTGATTGCAGAACATATAAAAATAATATTAAAACATGTTTTTATTAATTGTAACACACTTTAACTTCATCTTTAGAGGTGGGCAGGAACCGGTCCGACACGGTAATCTTTCTCCTTTTTCATAGTCCCGGCTACTATGAATCTATGATGATAACAATGCCCAACATGCAGAATTTGCTTTTAATTTTGTTTATCTTTGTTTACATTAAGCATTTTACTTTATTATGATAATAAACATTGCTTTTACCTACAATAAATTCCCCCCGGGGGGAGGGGGGGAGGGGGGAACGGGGGAGGAAGAGAAGTGCGATGTCGCCACGCAAAATACATAGATTCTACAACAAAATTTCTTTAATTACTAAAAAAAAAAAAAAAAATCTAACTCCGTAATATCATACTAACTAAATTAGAAGTTTGTTTAACTCTTGCACGCGACAAACGTTCTTAATCCCGCTTTCGACCATAACAAACCTGCCAGTGCAAAAAATTACGATTAATACTACACTACTACAAAGAAAAAAAACACAAAACAAATTCAAACATCTTTCAGATGAAGGAGAAAAGTGAAAGCTATGCAAACTACCTGGTGCGTGCATTTGAAGTTAGCGGCTTGTTCTGACATTGCCTTGTTCACAAGATCCTGAAGGACTTCTTTCGACACGCCGGCGGACGAACTACCCTGAATACAATACCGGTCGCCGTTGTTTTGAAAGAAGTCGTTCGTTTCTTGCGAACAAGGCAGTGGCAGAACAAACCAACAGCAACGACAACAACAACAACAAAGAATAATAATAATAATAATAATAATAATAATAATAATAATAATAATAATAATAATAACAATAATAATAGTGTATCTCCTGCCAATTGCTGAGCCAAAAGGCCATGTGCATCCAGTCCTCCATTCCATAAGGAAAGTCTCCACACCAATCGGTGGAATAAAGGAAGTGACGGCATAGAACATTACTCTAGGAGCTTTATACCAATCAGCCCATGGAAAGGGACCGATGGCCTATGTACTCCCTAAATAATAATAATAATAATAATAATAATAATAATAATAATAATAATAATAATAATAATAATAATAATAATAATAATAATAATAATAATAAAGTTTGAAAAAAAATATGTCAGCGCTTCCCGTTAGAGAGATTATACTCGGAAAAAAAAAGACAGGGAAAGGCTCACTGATAGAATGCCACACACACTAGCTAGCCATACTAAAGCTAGTAGCTATACTCCCCTCTCTAAACTATATGCTGCGGCGCCCAAAGAGATCTTTTGCCCCCCCCCCCCCCCGGGCCCCCCCCCCCTCACAAAAAAAAAGAAAAAGAAGAAGAAGGAGTAGGAAAGATTATACCTCCAACGACATGTCCACTTCATCAGCGTCGACCGCGGGCTTTTTGGACTTCGGCTTGCCTAGTCACGTCAGAAATTAGAAACACTGAACTATTACCTGGCTTTTTCTTGCTGGACCCCTTAGGCATAGGAGGCTCAGGGGTCTCTTCTTCTTCAGGGACGTCTGGAACGTCTGGAACATCGTCGACGTCGATGGATTCTGCACAAAGAACAAAAAAATATTACATACATCCTTCATTTTTCATATTACATACAATGTTGCTACCGAATCTCAGTTTTTTTGGCCTGCCCGAAGAGCGAGGCTCAGTCGGGCCCTTTTTTTGATTCTTCTTCTAACGTTTCAGGCGAGCATGCAGTAAATATGCAAAATAAAGAAAAGGAAGATGCCAAAAAAACAAAAACAAAAAAAAAATAAAAAAAAAAGATGGAGCTGGTGGAGAAGAAGAATAATAACATGTATTTGAAGAAGAAAAAGAAAAATGGAAGAAGAAGAGGAAGAAGAAGAAGAAGAAGAAGAAGAAGAAATGACCTTGTTTGCTTCGTAAAGAAGCAAAAGCTCCCGCTTCCGCCAGTTGCAAATCATAGGCGGGTTCGTGGGGTTACCGACGTAGAGGAGCCACGCGGGCTTCACCTGCTTCTCGAAGTCCATCGGCGACGGATCAAGCATGCAAGAGTGTTTAAGGTTAAAACCAAAAAAACCCATGAGCTGATATTGGATTTCGTCAGCCTTGCCATCGCCGTCAGTGTCGACCTCGCGCGCAGCAAAAATGAAGCGCTTCGATCCTGCAACATCCAAGTATAAAAAATATGTGCAGCTTGTGAATTTTGAAAAACATACAGTACCTCGATTGACTTGCGCAGGAGTCTTCTTGCGCCAACCAATGGGAAAGACAATGAAGAGCCTGCAAATAAAAAATAAACAATCAGTTTATTAAAATCTTTCATACTTATAGGGAAAAAGACCCGGGAGCACAAGGTGAAGTTTCACCCTCACATGTCTCCACTTGCGTGGACGCCTTCAGTTCGAAATGGTTGTACTTTGTAAGTGCAACGTCGAGCGCGAGCGCCCCCTCCCGATGTTTGTTGTCCTCGGATGTGAACTTAAAGAGCAAGCTAATTAAAGCAGCAGCAAAAGAGGAATAATAATAATAATAATAAAAAGAGAGTTTAAATTTAAAAAAAATGGCAGCGCTTCCCGTTAGAAGAAATATACTCGAAAAAAAAAAACAGGGAAAGGCTCACTGATAGAAGGCCACACACACTAGCTAACTATACTAAAGCTAAGTATCTATACTCCCCTCTCTAAACTATGCTATCGAATAATAATAATAACAATATTATAATAATAGTGCTTCTCTGTCAATGGCTGATGCATTTCTGCACATGCGCCTCCATCGTCTCACCCGTGAGGGGAGTACGAAGAATTGACGATAAGCTCTAATGACACCCCCGCAAGGGCAGTTCCAACACTTCCAGACGGGCCGGTATGTTCAATGAAAATACTGGTCCAGACGGATCGGTATGTTCAATGAAAATACTGGTGGCACCGACGGGAATCGAACTGGCGACAGGGCCCAGATGGTAGAACTTGACCACTGGGCTATCACGGTGTCCAACAATATGATAATAATAATAATAATAATAATAATAATAATAATAATAATAATAATAATAATAATAATAATAATAATAATAATAATAATAATAATAATAATAATAGTATGTATCGTCTGCCAATTGCTGAGCCAAAAGGCCATGTGCATCCAGTCCTCCATTCAATAAGGAAAGTCTCCACACCAATCGGTGGAATAAAGGAAGTGACTGCATAGAACATTACTCTAGGAGCTTTATACCAATCAGCCCATGGAAAGGGACCGATGGCCTATGTACTCCCTAAATAATAATAATAATAATAATAATAATAATAATAATAATAATAATAATAATAATAATAATAATAATAATAATAATAATAATAATAATAATATTAATAATAATAATAACAACAATAACAACAATAATTATGATAATAATAATAATAATAATAATAATAATAATAATAATAATAATGATAATAATAATAATAATAATAATAATAATAATACTATATCTGAGGCGTACTGATGCAGCTAATGGCATATCCTCAACGGACATAAGCCTCCAATACCCTTGTTCGAGGTCCTCCATCCCCCCATGTCAGTCTCTCGCCTGATGATCGGGGCCACCGATGGAGCTCCTGAGGGCAAGACTGCACTAAGCCGAGGTTATTCCGCAGTCTCAGCAACCTCTTGCAAGACGTCACCGAATGTGCAAGTGCATACACCAAGCGCGGTTGCTAGAGCTGCCTCGAAACCCCACCCATAACAATCTGGTGTCTGCTGGGTCCTGGGCTATCAACCAGCATATGCGGAGTTTAAGATCTTTTACGCGCGCAACGACCCTCCTCCCCAGCATCTACCACCAAAGGGTTATGAGTTGGCGTCACAGTTTAACGCCTTGAGGCCATTGGGCTGAATAATAATAATAATAATAATAATAATAATAATAATAATAATAATAATAATAATAATAATAATAGTGCTTCTCTGTCAATGGCTGATGCATTTCTGCACATGCGCCTCCATCGTCTCACCCGTGAGGGGAGTACGAAGAATGACGATAAGCTCTAATGACACCCCCGCAAAGGCAGTTCCAACACTTCCAGACGGACCGGTATGTTCAATGAAAATACTGGTCTGGACGGACCGGTATGTTCAATGAAAATACTGGTGGCACCGACGGGAATCGAACTGGCGACAGGGCCCAGATGGTAGAACTTGACCACTGGGCTATCACGGTGTCCAATAATAATAATAATAATAATAATAATAATAATAATAATAATAATAATAATAATAATAATAATAATAATAATAATAATAATAATAATAATAATAATAATAATAATAATAATAATAATAATAATAATAATAATAATAAATAATAATAAAAGAGGAACAGAAGAAAAAGCTAATAATAATAATAATAATAATAATAATAATAGTAATAATAATAATAATAATAATAATAATAATAATAATAATAATAATAATAATAGTGCTTCTCAGTCAATGGCGAATGCATTTCTGCACATGTGCCTCCATCGTCTCACCCGCGAGGGGAGTACGAAGATTTGACGATAGGCTCTACTGACATCCCCGCAAGGCAGCTCCAAGCCTTCCAGACAGACCAATACTTTCAAAGAATATCCTTTGAAAATACTGGCACCGACGGGAATCGAACTGGCGACAGGTCCCAGATGGTAGACCTTAACCACTGGGCTATCGCGGTGCCACATAATAATATAATAATAATAATAATAATAATAATAATAATAATAATAATAATAATAATAATAATAATAATAATAATAATAATAATAATAATAATAATAATAATAATAATAATAATAATAATAATAATAATAATAATAATAATAATAATAATAATAATAACAGTATGAAATAAAAAAAAATGACAGCGCTTCCCGTTAGAGGGATTATACTCGAAAAAAAAAAGACAGGGAAAGGCTCACTGATAGAAGGCCACACACACTAGCTAACTATACTAAAGCTAGTAACTAACTCCTTTCTGTAAACTATGCTACAGTATCCAGTAATAATAATAATAATAATAATAATAATAATAATAATAGTGCTTCTCTGTCAATGGCTGATGCATTTCTGCACATGCGCCTCCATCGTCTCACCCGTGAGGGGAGTACGAAGAATTGACGATAAGCTCTAATGACACCCCCGCAAGGGCAGTTCCAACACTTCCAGACGGGCCGGTATGTTCAATGAAAATACTGGTCCAGAAATAGACTGGTATGTTCAATGAAAATACTGGTGGCACCGACGGGAATCGAACTGGCGACAGGGCCCAGATGGTAGAACTTGACCACTGGGCTATCACGGTGTCCAAATAATAATAATAATAATAATAATAATAATAATAATAATAATAATAATAATAATAATAATAATAATAATAATAATAATAATAATAATAATAATAATAATAATAGTGCTTCTCTGTCAATGGCTGATGCATTTCTGCACATGCGCCTCCATCATCTCACCCGTGAGGGGAGTACGAAGAATTGACGATAAGCTCTAATGACACCCCCGCAAGGGCAGTTCCAACACTTCCAGACGGGCCGGTATGTTCAATGAAAATACTGGTCCAGACGGATCGGTATCAATGAAAATACTGGTGGCACCGACGGGAATCGAACTGGCGACAGGGCTCAGATGGTAGAACTTGACCACTGGGCTATCACGGTGTCCATAATAATAATAATAATAATAATAATAATAATAATGATAATAATAATAATAATATAATAATAATATAATTATAATAATAATAAAAAGAAGAAAAGAAGAAGAAGAAGGAGAAGAAGAAGAAGAAGAGAAGAAGAAGGAGAAGAAGAAGATAATAATAATAATAATAATAATAATAATAATAATAATAATAATAATAATAATAATAATAATAATAGTGCTTCTCAGTCAATGGCGAATGCATTTCTGCACATGTGCCTCCATCGTCTCACCCGCGAGGGGAGTACGAAGATTTGACGATAGGCTCTACTGACACCCCCGCAAGGCAGCTCCAAGCCTTCCAGACAGACCAATACTTTCAAAGAATATCCTTTGAAAATCCTGGCACCGACGGGAATCGAACTGGCGACAGGTCCCAGATGGTAGACCTTAACCACTGGGCTATCGCGGCGCCACATAATAATAATAATAATAATAATAATAATAATAATAATAATAATAATAATAATAATAATAATAATAATAATAATAATACCAGTCTTGATAATCTAATCCTGATAGGAATGTGAAAATTCCTTTGTGGGCCCACACGCGA